>JXCR01145684.1:46521-58064 GCA_002079205.1 Phalaenopsis hybrid cultivar
TATTAGATATGGAGGAAGATAATGAAATTCCTATCATTTTAGGGAGACCATTCCTAACCACAAGAAGAGCTTTGATAGATGTGCAGAAAGAGGAACTAATTATGAGAGTTAGTGATCAAGAGGTTATATTTAATGTTGCAAAATCAATGAGATACCCTGCAAAAGAACAAGTGATTGAATGCTTCAGAATGAATATTAACGAATATTTAAGACATAAATATTTTAAGAAGACTTTTGAAAGAAAATTTAAAAACGAATATGTGGAATATCAAGATGAGGAAAAAAAACATAATGAATGTATGGAAGTGAGTAAAGAGGATATGCTTTATGTTCAAGAAAAATATGAAATATTAGATCCTACGAAAATAACAAGAATTTGATTTCATCGATTGAGAAACCTCCTGAACTATAACTGAAAACACTTCCTACACATTTGAAGTATACATTCTTAGGAGATTTATCTACATTATCTGTTATAGTATCCTCAGAATTAACTGATACACAAGAACAAAAGTTGTTGGAAACTTCAAAAAGATATAAGAAAGCCTTTGGATGGACATTAGCTGATATTAAAGAAATCAGTCTTTAATTTGTATGCATAGAATTTTATTAGAAGGTCAACTTAAAACCAATAGCTGATCCTCAAAGGAGATTAAATCCTATGATGAAAGAAGTTGTGAAGAAAGAGATTTTAATATGGTTTGATGCTGTAATAATATATTCTATTTCAGACAGTTCTTGGGTAAGTCTAATTCACTGTGTTCCAAAGAAAGGAGGTGTGACTGTAGTGACAAATGAGCATAACAAATTAATATCAACAAGACAAGTCACTGGTTGGAGAATCTACATAGATTATAGAAAATTAAATTCTGCCATCAGGAAGGATCATTTTCCTTTATCCTTTTTGGACCAGATGTTGGATAGGTTGGCTGGACATAAATATTTTTATTTTCTATATGGATATATCAGTTATCAACAAATACCTATTGCTCTATAGGATCAAGAGAAAACAACATTTATTAGTCCTTATAGAATGTTTGCTTTTAGGTGAATGCCCTTTAGATTATGTAATGCATCTGCAACATTTCAAAGATGTATGATGTCAATTTTCAGTGATTTGATTAAAAAACAAATTGAAGTCTTTATGGACGATTTTTTGTATTTAAAACTTCATTCGAAATATGTCTAAATCATTTAGAGAAATATCTGGAACATTGTGAAAGACTAATCTCGTATTGAACTGGGAAAAATGTTAATTTATGGTTGCAGGAAAAATTGTGCTTAGGCACAAAATTTCAGAAAATAACATGGAAGTAGATCCTGCAAAAATACAGGTTATATCAAACCTACCTCCATCTATTACATTAAGAGGAGTTAGGAGCTTTTTAGGACATGTTGAATTTTACAGGAGATATATTAGATACTTCTCAAAAATTACTAAATCTTTATGTCAACTTCTGGAAAAAGATATAAAATTTGACTTTAATCAAGATTGCCTTAATGCCTTTGAATCTTTAAATGAAAAATTGATCACTGCTCCTATAATTGTTTCACCTGATTGGGAGAAACCTTTTGAATTAATATGTAATGCTTGGAGTGTTTTAAAATTTTTAATTAAAAATATTTTTACAAGCTATGGAATGCCGAGAGTAATCATTACCGATGGAGGATCTCATTTTAGGAATGCAACAGTTCCAAAATTGGTGGAAAAATATAACATAATGCATAAAATTACAACTGCTTATCATCCCAAGACTAGTGGTTTAACAGAAGTATCTAATCATGGAATTAAGAGAATTTTGAAAAAAAGTGTNGTTACAAAATTGGTGGAAACATATAATATAATGCATAAAATTACAACTGTTTATCATCCCAAGACTAGTGGTTTAACAGAAGTATCTAATCATGGAATTAAGAGAATTTTGAAAAAAAGTGTTAATCCTAAAAAAATGGATTGGTCTGCTATAGTAGATACTACATTTTGGGAAGACTTGTCACTTTCCAGTTGAATTGGAGCATAAAGCTTATAGGGATATAAAAGAAATCAATTTTAATTTGAAAAAAGTTGGTGAGAAAAGATTATTGCAATTGAATGAGCTTGAGGAAATTATGAATGAATCTTACAATAATGTGAATATTTATAAGGAAAAGATGAAAGAATGACATGATCGGGAGACAATAAAAAGAGAATTTGAACCTGGACAAGAAGTTTTATTATACAATACAAGATTGAAATTATTTACTGGAAAATTGAAGTTTAGGTGGAAAGGGCCATTCAGAGTTATAAAAGTTTATCCCTACGGAGCAGTTAATATTGAAGACCCTAAGACTGGAAGAATATTTANTAGTTGAATTGGAGCATAAAGCTTATAGGGATATAAAAGAAATCAGTTTTGATTTGAAAAAAGTTGGCGAGGAAAGATTATTTCAATTGAATGAGCTTGAGGAAATTATGAATGAATCTTACGATAATGTGAAGATTTATAAGGAAAAGATGAAAGAATGGCATGATCAGGAGACAATAAAAAGAGAATTTGAACCTGAACAGGAAGTTTTATTATACAATACAAGATTGAAATTATTTCCTGGAAAATTGAAGTTTAGGTGGAAAGGGTCATTCAGAGTTATAAAAGTTTATCCCTACGGAGCAGTTAATATTGAAGACCCTAAGACTGGAAGAATATTTAAAGTGAACGGGCACAGATTGAAACCATATTTTTTGGTCAAAGATCAATTTTTAAAGAGACTATAATATTAGGTAATCCATAATAAGACAGGGAATGTCAGACTGACGACATTAAACCAAGTGCTTTGTGGGAGGCAACCCATATTTATTGTTGTTTAGTTTGCTCTTGAATTTGTTGTGTTTGAAATATTTTACGTATATTTATGTTTAGTTCTTTATGAANTGCACAGATTGAAACCATTATTCTATGGTCAAAGATCAATTTTTAAAGAGACTATAATATTAGGTAATCCATAATAAGACAGGGAATGTCAGACTGATGACATTAAACCAAGTGCTTTGTGGGAGGCAACCCATATTTATCGTTGTTTAGTTTGCTCTTGAATTTGTTGTGTTTGAAATATTTTACGTATATTTATGTTTAGTTCTTTATGAAGTCCTTGTATTTGAGAAAAATATTTAGAAACATCTTTATTTGCCTAATTTTATAAGAAAAAAAATTGAGAAATTATTGGATCAAAATTGAAACAGCGAGAATTTGGAACTGACGCATGATGCGCCAGANATTGAGAAATTATTGGATCAAAATTGAAACAGCGAGAATTTGGAACTGACGCATGATGCTCCAGATTGGCGCATGTTCTGACAGATTAGCACATGATGCGCCAAATTCTAGAGAGCTGGCACATGATGCACCAGATTGGTGCATGATGCGTTGAATTCCAGGGAGCTAGCGCATGATGCGCCGCAGTATTGAAAATGACAAAAATGTGTCAAAAGGTGATTTTTGGCAGTTTCCTCTCCATATAACTCCTACAAACTTAATCCAAAACATATTTTAGGGGGGGGGGGGAATGATACATTGAAAATAAATGCATTATTAGATCCATATTTTATACCTATTTTTGGTGATATTAATTTTAATGGAAGGTATTTTGATGTTTTATTGCAGGTTGTTGATTTTTAGGGCTTCTAGCAAAAAGGAAGCAAGAAGGATGAAATTTGGAGTCAATATGACATTTTTGAGAAATTACTCAGCACCGACAGCGCCAAGGTCAACGCCGACGGCGCAGAACAACTGAAAGCTGGAGGATTTTTACTCAGTGCCGACGGCGCCAGACTAGCACTGACGGCGCCAAAGGCGGTTCAGACTTGGTTTCTAGAAGGTTTGATGTATTTGGACAATTTTTGAAGAGTTTTTAGAGGCTCCTCTTGGAGAACCGACCTTGGGCTTTATTTGGGGCTGAATTTCATAAGAAAAGAGGCTCCTCTACTTTCATTTTTTGCTCGACAACATTCCACCACGCTACATTTCAATAATCCATCGTCATTTCACCGCATATTGGAGTCAATTAGTAATTTTGTTTTCATAGTTTAATTTTTTTGTGGTGAGATTTAGTGTGAAACTTTCTGTAAGAGTATTGGAGAAGGAGAAAAGTGAGAGACTTCTTCTTCTTGCATTTTTATGAAAAGGCTACAAAGGATTTGCTTTGAGAAAGAGTTTCAGAAAAATTTATTTGTTTATTTAGTGTTGTATGAAATTTCTTTTATATATGAAATTTGTGTTTTGTCATAACTTTCTCAAGAAATTTGAGTATTTTCCTCTATCTTTCCCTCTACTCTGAGATCTGGAGAAATGAAGAGATAATATGAATGTGCCATAGTTAAAATAGAAAATAAATTGTGATGATATTTTAACTCCGAACTTAATTTAATTTTAATTTTGGCCAATTGAATTGTTAAAATATGTTGTGAAACATATGATCCGAGAAATGGAGTATTCGTTCTACAACAGAGTGAGGATTACATTTGATTTCATGAAGGAGAAATTCATTCATGAAATTAAGTGTGAATAAATAAGGAAATATTCTTTGTTGGGTGTAGAATTGGAGAATCTTCAGGGTGGCAGACTAAAATCCCCAATTTGGTCTTAGTGTTTAAAAACTAAAGCGAGAGTTAGCCTTCAGGTGAAGGGAAGTGGGAGCTTTGGAGTGGGAGCGAGTATCCTTCTAGCTTAGCCATGGATTTAGGGACTAAACCTAAGATTAACTAATGATTTTCTATGCACTGTATTAGGGTAGAGAATTAAAATTGCTCTTATTTGGAAAATACATATTATAAACATTTATCTCATCTCATTTCACCAGAATTTCATTGTAGTGGGAAAGATGCTTTTTCACATAAGAAACCTTATTAGATAAACATAGTAAGTAGATTAGTAGTTATTATTAAAAAATTACATTTCAATTTTGCTAATAATTAAGTAATTTAGTTTAGTTAATATCTTAACATTCAAAATTAGTGACAGTGATTTTGTTTGGTTTTCTGTAATTTTTCCGATAAAATTTATCATTGCTAACTTACATCTTCTTGGTAAGATCGATATTTTAGGCTTAAATAGAAAGACCATTATTACTTAATAACGATACGTATACTTGCGTAGAATCTCATTATTAATTATCTATAATTATAAATATTTTACACAACTTACTTTTCATACAAGGATCAAGTTTTTGGCGCTGTAGTGGTGTCAACTTCATAAATCCTTACATTAAAAAAATCGGGATCAAATTTTTGGTGCCGTTGTCGGGGAAGGTAATTGTTAAATTTAATTAAATTAAATAGTTTTGATAATTTAAGAAATTTAGAGAATATATATATATACTATACAAATATATAAAAACAAAAAAATATATATAAAAATTCCAAAAAGAAATTTAAGTAAGATTATATTTTTAAGGAATTTTACTTAGCTTATTTTATTTGTTTTTGTGAAATATTGGATCTGAAGGTTTATTACCTTACGATTCAGAATTAGAACGCACTATTAGAAAAATTCAAAAATAACAAAGAGAAATTAAGAATTTGAAAGAAATGACGAATAATATAGAAAATTCAATAATTGAGAATCAACAAAAACCTTTAAAAGATTATGTGAATCCGACAACAGATGAACTTCATTTAACTATTCAAAATCCTGATGTTGCTGCNCTTCTTCTTCTTGCATTTTTTTGAAAAGGCTACAAAGGATTTGCTTTGAGAAAGAGTTCCAGAAAAGTTTATTTGTTTATTTAATGTTGTATGAAATTTCTTTTATACATGAAATTTGTGTTTTGTCATAACTTTCTCAAGAAGTTTGAGTAGTTTCCTCTATCTTTCCCCCTACTCTGAGATCTGGAGAAATGAAGAGATAATATGAATGTGCCATAATTAAAATATAAAATAAATTGTGATGATATTTTAACTCCGAACTTAATTTAATTTTAAATTTGGCCAATTGATTTGTTAAAATATGTTGTGAAACATATGATCTGTGAAATGGAGTATTCGTTCTACAACAGAGTGAGGATTACATTTGATTTCATGAAGGAGAAATTCGTTCATGAAATTAAGTGCAAATAAATAGGGAAATATTCTTTGTTAGGTGTGGAGAAGAAATTTGTTCATGGATTTAAGTGCAAATAAATAGGGAAATATTCTTTGTTGGGTGTAGAATTGGAGAATCTTTAGGGTGACAGACTAAAATCCCCAATTTGGTCTTAGTGTTTACTTAGGGTCACAGACTAAAATCCCCAATTCAGTCTTAGTGTTTAAAAACTAAAGCGAGAGTTAGCCTTCAGAGGAGCTCTGGAGTGGGAGCCGGTATCCTCCTAGCCTAGCCATGGATTTAGGGACTAAACCTAGACTAATTTGGTCTTAGTGTTTAAAAACTAAAGCGAGAGTTAGCCTTCAGGTGAAGGGAAGTGGGAGCGAGTATCCTTCTAGCTTAGCCATGGATTCAGGGACTAAACCTAAGATTAACTAACGATTTTCTATGCACTGTATTAGGGTAGAGAATTAAAATTGCTCATATTTGGCAAAATACGTATTATAAACATTTATCTCATCTCATTTCACCAGAATTTCATTGTAGTAGGAAATATGCTTTTTCACATAAGAAACCTTCATTACATAAACATAGTATGTAGATTAGTAGTTATTATTAAAAATTTGCATTTTAGTTTTGCTAATAATTAAGTAATTTAGTTTAGTTAATATCTTAACATTCGAAATTAGTGACAGTGATTTTGTTTGGTTTTCTGTAATTTTTTCGATAAAATTTATCATTGCTAATTTACACCTTCCTCGTAAGATTGATATTTGGGGCTTAAATAGAAAGACCATTATCACTTAATAACGATACATATACTTGCGTAGAATCCCATTATTAATTACCTATAATTATAAATATTTTACACTACTTACTTTTCATACAAGGATCAAGTTTTTGGCGCTGTAGTAGTGTCAACTTCATAAATCCTTACATTAAAAAAATCGGGATCAAGTTTTTGGTGTTGTTGTCGGGGAAGGTAATGGTTAAATTTAATTAAATTAAATAGTTTTGATAAATTAAGAAATTTAGAGAATATATATATACTATACAAATATATAAAAACAAAAAATATATATAAAAAATCCAAAAAGAAATTTAATTAAGATTCTATTTTTAAAGAATTTTACTTAGCTTATTTTATTTGTTTATGCAAAATATTGGATCTGAAGGTTTAGTACCTTACGATTCAGAATTAGAACGCACTATTAGAAAAATTCAAAAACAACAAAGAGAAATTAAGAATTTGAAAGAAATGACGAATAATATAGAAAATTCAATAATTGAGAATCAATAAAAACCTTTAAAAGATTATGTGAATCCGACAGCAGATGAACTTCATTTAACTATTTAAAATCCTGATGTTGCTGCTAATTCTTTTGAGCTTAAACCTGCTATTATCGAAATTGTACAAAATAATCAGTTTGGAGGATCACCTACTGAAGATCTAACTTACATCTTGCTAGTTTTCTTTAAATTTGTGCTACATTTAACATGATGGAGTGTCTAATGATGTTGTTAGGCTTAGAATTTTTCCTTTTTCATTAAGGGATAAACTATTAGGCTTAGACTTTTATCTTTTTCATTAAGGGATAAAGCCAAGGGTTGGTTAAATTCATTAACACTTGGATCTATGAGAACTTGGGGAGAACTATCACAAAAATTTTTGGCTAAATATTTTCCACCCTTGAAAACCACTAAGCTTATAAATGATATTATATCTTTTTGTCAGTTTGAATGAGAGTCGATATATGAAGCCTGGGAAAGATTTAAGTATCTTCTTAGAATATTTCTATACCATGATTTACCAGATTGGTTAATAATTGAAACCTTTTATAATGGATTAGTAGGATCATTAAGATCTATTATAGATGTTTCTGCGGGTGGATCATTAATGTCAAAACCTTTTGATGATGCATACTCTTTAATTGAAGAAATGACTACTAACAATTTTTAATGGCCCTCTAAAAGGGTAAATCCTGAATTCGATGCAATGTATATTTTGGCATCTTAAATTGTTGTTGTTTCTAAAAAGATTGACCAAATAAGAGTGAAATATTCTCAAATACCTCTAGTATTAGAGGAAAATTCTCTAGGACATATTATTGATACTCAATGATCTTATGAAACCTTAAAAGCTATAAATAATCGAAATAACAATCCCTATTATAACTATTTTAACCCTGGATGGAAAAATCACCTTAATTTTAGTTGGAATAATTATAATAATTTTGTGAATCCATCTAAAAATCTGAACAATCAAGGAAATCCTAATTTTTGTCCTTATTATCCTCTAGGATTTAACTCTAATCCTAACCCNAATCTATGAGAACTTGGGGAGAACTATCACAAAAATTCTTGGCTAAATATTTTCTACCCTTGAAAACCGCTAAGCTTATAAATGATATTATATCTTTTTGTCAGTTTGAATGAGAGTTGATATATGAAGCCTGGGAAAGATTTAGGTATCTTCTTAGAATATTTTTATACCGTGATTTACCAGATTGGTTAATAATTCAAATATTTTATAATGGATTAGTAGGATCATTAAGATCTATTATAGATGTTTCTGCGGGTGGATCATTAATGTCAAAACCTTTTGATGATGCATACTCTTTAATTTAATAAATGACTACTAATAATTTTAATGGCCCTCTAAAAGGGTAAATCCTGAATCTTATGCAATGTATATTTTGGCATCTTAAATTGTTGTTGTTTTCAAAAAGATTGACCAAATAAGAGTGAAATATTCTCAAATACCTCTAGTATTAGAGGAAAATTCTCTAGGACATATTATTGATACTCAACGATCTTATGAAACCTTAAAAGCTATAAATAATCGAAATAACAATCCTTATTATAACTATTTTAACCTTGGATGGAAAAATCACCTTAATTTTAGTTGGAATAATTATAATAATTTTGTGAATCCATCTAGAAATCTGAACAATCAAGGAAATCCTAATTTTTGTCCTTATTATCCTCTAGGATTTAACTCTAATCCTAACCCACAAGTTAAGGAAAAGAAGTTGATGATGGAAGAAGTGATGTTGAATATGGGAAATCAAATACAAAATCAAGGGGTTGCTATTATAAATATTGAAAACCAATTAGGACATATTGCTACTGCACTTAGTAACAGACCTTCTGGAATTCTTCCAAGTATTGTGGAAGTTAATCTAAAAGATCAAAATAAAGAGCAAATTAAAGCTATTCAATTAAGAAGTGGAAAATAAATAGAAATAAAGATCCAAAGAGAAATTGAAGTTAATGAAGAGAAGGAAGGAATGGAAAATGAACAAACACAAGTTCCTTTTGAAAAACCATCACCTCCGTTTCCTCAAAGAGTGAAGTAGAAGAATAAAGATAAACAATTTACAAAATTTTTGGAAATCCTTAAGAAGTTAATGATAAATATTCCTTTTGTTGAAGCTTTGGAACAAATCCCAAGTTATGTGAAATTTATGAAGGATGTACTAAATAAGAAAAGGAAGTTCACGGATCATGAGACCGTTGCACTCAATGAAGAGTGTAGTGCTATTATTTAGAAAAAGCTTCCTGAAAATTAAAAGATCATGGTAGTTTTACTATACCTTGTGCAATTAGTGAAAAGTTTTATGGAAAAACTTTATGTGATTTAGGAGTGAGTATCAATCTTATGCCCTTATCAATTTTTAAACGTTTAGATTTGGGAGAAATTTCCCTTACTACTGTAACTCTTCAGTTAGCTGACCGACCAATAACTTATCCAACAGGAGTTATAGAGGATGTACTAGTAAAAATGGATAAATTTATTTTCCTTATACACTTTATAGTATTGGATATGAAGGAAGATAAAGAAATTCCTATTATTTTAGGAAGACCATTTCTTACAACAGGAAGAGCTGTAATAGATGTACAAAAAGGAGAATTAATAGTGAGAGTTAATGATCAAAAAGTGAAATTTAATATAGTTAAAGCTACGAAATATCTTACTATTGCCATCGATTTTTGATGCCATCGGTGTATGGGACGTCGATATTACCTAAGGAGGGTGTCCATGTCGTTAACGGTTCGAATACGAGGTAAAAATGCACAAATTATCGTTTTGACCCAAATTGCTAAAAAAAAGTGATACGAACGACCCCAAACAACAAAACGGACCACATGCGTGAGTCTGGAATGTCGATTCCACTTGAAAAGGCGCTCGTTGCACCACAATAACGCAAGCAAGGTAAAAATGCACAAATTATCATTTTGACCCAAATTGCTAAAAATGTGGTCCGAATGACCCCGAAAGACAAAACGGGCTATACCAGTGCGTCCAAAACGTTGATTTTACCTAGGGGAGAAGTTCATTTTGCTACGATGATGTGTTCGGCAAAAAGGATTCGGAGAGATAATAATAATAATAATAATAATATTATTATTATTATAATAATAAAATATATATTATCCTTAAAAAACTTATGCACCCTGCCTCTCTCCCATCTCCATCGTGAAAGGCCTCCTTTACCTCACGGTCAGCTTCACGAAAAGGTTCCTCTCTTGATCGATTCGCAAAAAACTACCCTAGATCCCTCTCCTCCGTCGTTGGCGCCACTCACCGTCGGCTCCGCTCCGCTGTTTGTCTTCGTCTTCTTCTTCTTCTTCTTCCTCTTCTTCTTCCTCTTTTTTTTCTTCTTTTTCTTCCATTTCATCTTCTTCTTCTTCTCCTAACTTTTCTTCTTCTTCTTCTCCTAATTTTTCTTCATCTTCTTCTTCTATTTCTTCTTCTCCTAATTTTTCTTCTTCCTCCTCTTCTTCTTTTTTACCTCTTTTTCTTCTTTTTCTTCTCTGTCTTCTTCCTCTTCTTTTTCTTCTTTTTCTTGGACAACCCGCCAACCTCGTCAGATTTCATTCACCCCGCCGGCTTTCACCTTGTCGGTGTTGTGTTTTTGCCAGAGTAAAACAATGAAAAAAGACGTCAATTTTTTTGGGGCTTTCTCCTGCACCTCCTCCGCTTTCAGCATTCACCACCGATAAATTAGCATCCGTCACCTTGCCGGACAGCGAGCGTTGTCACTATTTGAGGAGGGCGTGCACCTTTTACCTTGTGGGTTCCCCTCCTTCACCGTCGTCGAGCGATCCTCTCTAGCGAAGGTACCTTTTTTGGTGTTACGTATTTTTATATTCTAAATTATTTACTTTTGGTACTTTGCATACCTCACTAATTCCTTCTTCTCTTGCCCTTACTGGCTCTATTTTGTCCTGTACACATTTTACGAGGCACACTGGAGCATGGATCAAACTTCGGCGAGCTTGGCGCAAGTAAAAAGAACGCATCTGCAATCATCATGGTGGTGAGATCCCCTAAACTTCTAGCTAGCCTTAGGTTTAGTGGTGTCTAGGGGGGTGTGGGTTTGATTGCCCACACGAGGTGCATGCATCGGCATGGGTCGGCGCATCAACGTACCTATGTGATTGATCGTCGATTTCCTAGAGCGAGCCGTTAGGTTAGAACTTCCT
>JXCR01145685.1:12808-40514 GCA_002079205.1 Phalaenopsis hybrid cultivar
ATACGTAGATATATATATGTATACACATATACTATATATATGTATATATATATATATATATATGTATACACATATACTATATATATATATATATAGTTTAGAAAAATATGAAATCAAGCACACCCCATATTTTTCAATGTTTAAATGAAAGAGTACTATACCTCAAACCCTATATCTACCTCGAAAGATAAACACAAGACTTGAGGATGAGACTCGATCAAATAAATTAGGAAATATATAACATCCGTTTGTTCTGCAAAACCATTTTTATTTGCCGACAAGTTTCCCTTATTTAATACAAAAAATTAAATAGGGTTTATATTAAGTTGAGTTTGAAAAACCCTCCTATCAAAGCAAGTCCCTATAGTTAATTACATCTTAGATATCCAAAGTTACCTAAGAAAATTTTCGATAAAAATCAGGAAATATTATCTTCAAAGAGGTCAAAATGATATGAATTTTCAAGGAGATCAGATAAAGAGGTGCGAAAAGGGAATGGTTCAAATTTGGAATATTTTGTTGTAGAGTCCAAAGGAGGAAGAACTAGGGGATGTCATAGATCCGGAGAAGAATCTCGGTGACTTCCTAAGCTATCCTAATGTTTGACTTCAGTTTTGAGGAGAAATATGTAAATATTTCATCTTACAAATTTTATTTTTTAGGGCTTCTATTCATGTGAAACGATCACACAAATAACCTGGAAGATGTGAGGGCTTAGGTCATGACGAATGACAACCTCGGAATCCTAAGACGAATTAGGGCTTATTTTACACCGCAAAACAAAATAAAGGCCTAAAGAAAAGTTTAGGATTTATGTTGCACTAGGTAGACAACCTCAAAATTCTATGGCTTGTTGTTTAATTCTAAGGAAATAATGGTTTAGCTGATGTAGACAGGTTTTGCTGTTGAAGATGGCCGTGCTACCCACCATGCTAGCTCCAAACTGCTTACCGTGATGAGTTTAAGTTTTCTAATGTGTCAGTTATGATGTAAAATTGAATGTCCCGATGGTTATGGTCTTTAAATGTTGTGGGGCTTGTTAAAATTGATTAGAGCAACACCGACTCGGATCCTACGGTTCCTTCGTTCTGATATCACTATTTTACATTGGATTCACTTAGTCCTAATAAATTTATTGAACTCAACTTAATGAATTCCATACTTCCATTTAGATCGTGGGAAGTTTCGTTAGCAACCGTAGGTTACCTCCTCCATGGGATTCTCGATCATCCGATAGAGATGTCTTAATTTAGTTGCAATTGTTGTTTGTGATGTTTATAAAATATTGAGTTGTCTTATATTTTGAATGTTGTGGAGGTGATTTTTATCTTGGTTAATTTTAGTTTTAATTTTGGTTTTGTGGCTATCCTAGCATTTTTAGGTTTTCATACATGGTGACATCGTTGTTTAACATGCAAGTTTGAAATAAGAAGTAAAAGAAGGTAACTGCATTAATTTAAAAGCGTACCTATCGATTCTTCTCGCTCCACCACGTGAAAAGTTAGTACTTGCAAGTATTGCGAGGAGGTTTAAGTTGTAAGAGTGGATGAAGGTTTAGTTACCAAACACCAAGTTATGATTTTGTTGAATCTCGAAAGATCCTTCTAGATAATTTTAGAACAAAGTATGACAAGCCCAATTTGTTCTTCAAAATATCCAATAGATTTCGAAATGTTCAAGGTGGGACCCTAGATCATTTTGAACTACTTTAGAAATATCCTGAGTTGATTTTGATCTTATCATAATGTTCCAATAATCATCTGAGGCTAGAGTGTGGCTACCCATTGCTCATTGAAGCTTGAAAATTTAATTATCCCAAGGATAGGAAACTTGACTAATCAATTGACGATTCATTTAAAAGAAATGTGAGAGGGTGCCCTTAAGGCGTGTTTGAGTCATTTAAGATTGTGGTGCCCAGAGTTAAAGTCAAGCTAGTAGTGCTTAAAGATGTTAATCAGCAATCATAGCATTTTCTAGATCCAATCAACTTGGGTTTAAACATCATACCTATGTCACTACCAAGCCATTAAGAATCATATTTAGTGAAATGGTGGTTTTTGAAGTTTTGATTTAATTGTCATATATCCTTATTAACTTATCACACATCCTCAACTTTGGGCTTAAGAAAGGTAAATTATCAGCTTCCATCTTAAGCCCATCACTTAAGACTCATTTGATCTTTAATTGATTTCCAAGTCATGAAAATTAGGAGAATTATGCTTTCGATTGATGTTGTTCAAGGGTGTTGAATGGGTTTCTACCTTTTAGCCCCATTGTCTTTGAATCATCCAAACATGTTTATTGAGATCAAAATTACCGATTTTCTCTTTGATTATCCTAAATTTTGATTAAGGCACCAAAGTCTAAAATTACCACTTTGCCATTTGGGCACTTCACCTCGTAACTCATTAAACAAAACTCAAATGATTTTGAGGGTTCAGAGTATCATATCCATGAGGTAATTAGGATATTAGAGGAGGATATGTGGACCTCTCAAAATTTAATTTAATTTAATTTAGATAATTATTTAAACCCAGAAATTTTTTTTTCAAAATGTGATTTATTTAGCTTCTCAAAATAAAGTTTTTTTAATGAGAAAATTATCATAGGATTCCTTACGTTAGAGAAATATTTAGGTCAAATTTAATGATTTTTTGAATTACATTTCTATTATTCTTAGTTTAATTTAGATCAGTTTTCATGATTTATTTTAAATAGAAAATAGTGTTTAAATTACAAAAATTGTTTTCATATCTTTATTAGACTTCTCTGAGTTCAAAAAACTCAAAGAATCAAATTTTAAATTTTTGTAATTTTTAATTTATTTATTATAATTATTTTTAGTTAGAAAACAAAAAAAATTCATTTTTAAGCTTTTAAAAATTCATTTTTAACTTAGGAGAATTAGGAAATATATTTTATTGAGTTCTAAGTAATCAAAGAATAGTTAGGGACATTTTGAAATATTTTCGTATTTTTGGAATTTTTATTTATTCATAATAATTTTATATTCAAAATGTGGCTCAAAAATCAAGTAATTTACCAAAAATAAATTTTATTTTTCCTAAGTGCCCCTAATCACAAAGAACTTAGAAAACCACTTTTCATAAATTTTTTATGTGTATTTTATTTATTATAATTATTTTTGTACAAAAATACAAGGTTTCTTTAAAAATCCAGTTTAGTGCTTAAACTAAGCCAAATAATTTTCAAAATTTTACAGTGGGTAGATATGATTTTTATGAACAACTTGAAGCTAATTTTAATAATTTTTTATATGTATTTAATTTACACAAATTAATACAAGGTATTCACATTTAACTAAGTATAAGAAATTCACAAAATGATTCAAAGCATCATAATATTTTTTTCCTAGACTTCTCTGACTAGAGGAAACTTACTAAAATTGTTTTCATAATTTTTCAAGTGGTGTTTTGATTTATATATTTAAAATAAGCCAAAATGGTCACCTTATCTTTAAAGTTAGGATGAGAAGCATATAGATGCTCCCTAATTTTGGAAAAATAAAAGAACATCCCCTTTATGGTGAGGAATAAATCCTCAAAATTTCAATCAATGGTGAAATATTTTAAGCCATGGAGAATTAAAATACCAAAAAGAATATTTAATTCATTTAAAATAATATGTTTGAAAAATAATTTTTATTTTTGGTCCACATTATTCTCCTCTGTTCACTGAGCGAGAGGGTATTTTTCTTTTATTTTTATGATTTTTCTAGAGAAAGATATGAATTTTTGAAGTTTAGGCATTTAAAATAATTCAAAAATCCCATATTTTTCTACTTATATACGTGGCACCAACTCATCCTCGTACGCTCTAAAGGCTCCATTCATCGCTCCGCATATTGATGCCGCCAGCCACGTAGCCTCCAAGTGGGCTGCGCTTTTTGTACCATGGATCTGTCCAGCTTGATCCCCTCCGTCCGTTATATAAACGCGTGATCGAATGGCTCTCCGTTATCGTCCCCGAGTGACCCAACCCATGAGACGTTCACACTAAAACTTAAGATCTTGGCCTAGTCTCAACTAAATTGCATGTGGTTTGTTTCTAAACCTTCATCTACTCAAGAGGAACCTATATATATGTATTATACGGTAAGAAATACAGTAAATATGTACGGAGAGTAAAAGTACGCTCAGATTAAGGATAGGGCTCAATACCTTTGTCTGAGAGGGAAGACAACAATTAGATGGTTTTGATAGCTTCAATTTGTCCCAAAAAACCTCCAGATGAAGTCCCATGCCTTGGTGAATGGTCTAGGTATGAAGTCGATCAAGGTGGTTTTTAGGTTTAGGTGTATAGCTAGGTTATATGCTTTTTGAGAGGGACCTTTTGTGGGGAATCAACTTCTCTCACTGTGGGGATGGTGTGTGCACAATTATATGAATTTTGGTGAGCTGTGGAGCTATGGAGAGTTCTATCCTAGTTTTGGTAGAAATTTGAGCTCAAAATTGAGCTTCAAGGGTGGGGATTAGTGGGGGAAAATGGTGGGCTTAAACTGAGGAGGTTTTAGGGAGTCTCTGAGAGCAATTTGGTAGAGTTTCATTAAGAAAATTTCAACTCTGCTTTTTTTTTTCATGGAGTTCACGTTTAAATAAGATGGCCTAGGGTGGCTGTCACAGCCAATTAAGGGGTGCAAAATGGTGCTTAGGTGGAGGGTTTTGAAGTTCTAAAGCCAATTGGAATTGGTCAGCTTAGATGGGTGTGTTTGGGTTTGAATATTGGCTTGGGGCTCTCAGCTTTGGTGTTTTCTGGATACTGGCCCAGCCAGCAGGGTCAGGGGAGGTGGCCAGGAGGTCAGGTGATCCAGTGGGAGGGTTAATTATGGTTAATCCTCAATGGTAGGTGATGATGGGGCAGATTTTTGGTTAAGGCCCATAAATGGGCATAAATACCTTAATTTATGGATCCAATGGTCCATAGCTCACCATGGCTGGTCCAAGGGAGTTTAGCCTGGTCAGTAGAGTGTACTTAGTGGCTGTGGAGTCATCAATTTGGTGGCTTTGAGACGGCTAAGTTAATTTTGGTGCATGGGTCCAATTTGGGTCCAAATGGCTAAGAGTTGGGTTTGGGTTAGGATAGACATGACCTTAAGACAAATTTATTGATAAAAAAATGTATGGATTGTTGTCATGAAGATTTTTGATGAAGTATTGAAATGATTTTGAGTCCAATTGTAAGCTCAATTTGAATGATTTTAGGATTTTGGTCAATTTGGGCATGTTGGATTAGACTTGGGTCTAGTTTAAGATAAGCTTGGAATTTATATCAATTTAATAATCCAAATGATCAAGGAAAATATTATGAAGATTTTTTATTAAGGAATGCTGTGGAAATTTTGGGGTTAAGGCTTTCAATTTGGTGGAATTTGGAGACACCGCCAATTTAGAGTAAATTTGGGGATTTTTGGTTTTGGGTTGAAATTAAATGAAATTGAGGCTTAAAAAAGGAAAATTGAAGGTCAATTTTGGTGTGTAGGAGTGTTATGAAAGATTTAGGATCGAAATTTGTGCAAATTAAGTAGGCTATGGGGTTCAATTTGGTGGGATTAAGTCATAGGCCCAAAATTGGGGGTTTGACTTAGGTCAAGATTGAGCTCAAAGAATGGTCCAATTAGGCTTGGATTTAGTTTATATTGGTTTATATTGGTCATATTAAAGGTTAATTTTATTTTGTAATTAAAAATTATGGAAATTGGGACCAAATTGACGGACATTTAAGGCCCAATTTGGGAAAATTGGGCCTTTAAAGACAATTTGGGGGGTTTTGGTAAAAATGGTCAAATTGAAAAAAATGGGTTCAATTGAAGGGTTAAAATTGGTTTTGGAGACATTTGAAGTGATTTTGGAGGTGTTGGAAAAATTTGATGTGTCAAGGGTATTTTTGTAATTTTGCCAATTTTGGGTGTATTTTGGTAATTTTGGAATTTTCAGATGATTTTGGGTAATTTGGGTTTTTTGAAATGGTTTGAAATGATTTTTGAACAAATTTGGGTATTTTGAGTGAATTTGGGAAATTTTTGGCCAAATTTAAGGTTTCAAGGGCATTTAGGTAATTTGGGTGGATTTAGGGGCGAAAGGGCAAGTTGGGTATTTTTGGTAGAATTGGGAAGCCAACCACCATATGTGAACTATGGACCAATGGAATCCCCATTTGGGTCCTCTATGTACTGGTCTTAGCTAAACCCTAGCCTAGAACTAATGGGTTTAGGGGACCATCTACATGGGTCTCCCAAAAGAATCAAGGGATCAAAGTCAACAATTTTGGGTTTAGGGTTGTGAGTGATTGTGGGTGAAAGTGAGTGTAGGTGAGTGAACTAGCTACAGAAAATAACCCAGGGCTAACCCTAAGGTCAGACAGTCCTATGGGGGCTCATCTTGAGCTCTCTTATACTGACCCCACTTACTAAGTGCTAGAGGTTAGGACAAATATGTGGAACTTCAAGTTAAGCAAGGAGGAGTTTAGAATTTCTAATGGTGAGGTTTCCTTTTTTAGTTTTCTAAGAATAATCAACAAGAAAGACTTATGGCTAGACCATAGGCAACTAAAGAGGGAAAACTAAACGTCAACCAAAAGTGAGGTCAACAATTACTGGATAAGGATACATATACTTGCGTAGTATTCCTTAATTAAAAATAATAATTGCATTCTTATGTGCTTTGAAGTCAAGTTTTTGCCTAGCTATTACTAGTGATCAAGTTTTTGGCACCGTTGCAAGGTAAGTATTTTAAATAAGAAAAAATTAAGAATATATCCACATACATCATATTGTCATATAAAATCGAGATTAGTAGCCTTAAGGTCAAGCGAACAAAATTCTAATTCCTATGACCTTTTGCAGGTTGGAAGAGTAATGGTGGGACTTATGACTGTTAAAGAGGGAAGGAAGCTGCTGGAAAAAATAGAAAAAGAGATCTAGCTATAAAGCTGAAAATACTCTCACAAAATATTTACTCGCCATTTAGATTAAGGAAACCTCTAACACGTTAAAATTACTAGACAACCGCACAAAAATAAAATTTATGTTGGTTCAGTCAGGTTATAGAAGCACATGGACATCTCCATGAGAAATGGAGAATGATGTAGTGAGCGAAAAACCTAAAATGGATGCCCTATTATTATGATGGGAGATATAGCCATGCATCTATCCCCTTCTAAAACATGTTTGATGTCCGTGCAAAAAAGTATACTGCAGGTTTTAAAATCTTTTAAAAAATTAAATTTTAATTTTCATTAGTTTCATTCTTTTATTACGATTTTTGTAGAAAATTTTAATTTTTAAGTCCTTAGAGAGCCTGTGTTATACACAAGATTCCAATATAATCGATTAGGTAAAAAAAGTGCAAAGCCATGTCAATCACATTGTGCAAGTAAAGTAAAGCTAACATAAAAGAATATAAAATGAACGAGTGCCACTATGTTGCTAACATATCCCAGAAAAGAAAAATATAATGTATTTTTATTGCATGAGTGTAAGGGTGAGTGCATGAGGAGCAGTGACACCCATGTGTCCTTCTTTTGAAAAATATGATGCATATGTAATAAAAATATGATGCATATGTAATAAGAACATGGCTTTGCATAACATAAAGTGACTTACAAAGGACACAAGAGTGTGAGGTGAGTGTACAAGGAGTCTTAACTTGAGAAAGACATATGAGCATTGGGAGTGAGTGTATGAGGAGCAGTGTCTCAAGAAAGACACATGGGTGTAAGGGGTGAGAGTGGAAGCAACAATGACTCATGTAAAAACCTACGGTGGTCCTAAGTGATGACATAAAAAGGTGAAGAAGTGTGATCCTTGTTAAGAGAGAATCACACAATGTGTAGGCTTGATGTGAAAGCCATCCTCAGAGAAGATACATCAGTGTCAAAGGTGTGTGCGCATGAGCAGTCTCAAGTGTGAACTACAAGCATATGAAATGCAAACACACAATATGTTATGCAATAAAAAATTAGAAGTTAAAAATATGAGAGTACGAGGGAAACTTCTTGGTGACGTAAGAATGTTACAAGATATGCTTTAGGTGGTGTGCTGAAGAGGGGCATTGATGCCCACCACTAGCATATGATATATATGCTTGTGGATGCTCAACAAGGGTCATGATTGGAATTTTTTCACATAAGTAATATGAAATAATCATGAGTAATGCAATATTCAAATGGAGTTGATATGCTTAATCAAGCTAGTGGCAGCTGATTAGTCAAAATGATGGAGGTGGTCGATCAAACGGTTGAGGTCGGCTCATCAATAGAAGAAAGATTGTTGAGTTGATTAGGTAAGCTGATAGAATTGATCTATCAAACCAGTATAGGTGTATGAACAATGAGGAATGTTTGATCGGGTCATTGTGGCCCATCAAGCACATGACGACCAATCAGTTGAGTTGAAGGATGCGGTCGATCGGACAGACATAGGAGGTTGATCAATAAGGAATGATCAATTGGGCTAGGGAGGTCAATCAATGAAGAATGATCAGTCAAGCATATTGGGTAGGTGGTGGTCGATTGATCAGGCTGATGGAAGTGGTTGATCAACCAGGTGGAAGGTTGTAGATTGATGAGGGACAACCAATCAAGCCGATGCTGTCAGTCGAGTTGATGGAATGATTGTTTATCGAGCCAAAAAAGTGGATGACCGATAAAAAAAAAGAAGAAGTAGGGTATGTTTATGCAATTTAAAAGTCATGCGAAGCACTCAAAAATGATTTCAGATGCATACAATACGAAAAATTTGATCTCTCTAGAAGATGAACCAAATACCTCCTAATGATCTCATGAGAATCCTAAGGTTGGATAACGATGAAGAGATGTTCCAACGCATTATTGTGAGAAGAAACATGATGTCCACCTTTATTTGCACAGGAAAGGGTGAGAATTCTCTAATTAAGAGGATTCTCCATGATCAAGGGGATGAAGACTGAAGGAATGCCTTTAACTTCTTGATCAGTGGGTTTTAAGCATTCATCCGGATGAAGCCACTGATGTACACCTTGGGGTTAGTACAAACCCATCTTTAAATTTATTAGTTTTTGAAAACAATAGGATATGTTGTTAGATTCATAATGGATCACAAAGCACCTAATCCAAGATGACTTCTCTCAAAGCACAAAAATTTTAACCTAAATCCTCTAAAATCTATACCTAAGGGCATTAAAAATGAAAAACAAGGGTTTATTGATGCTATTATCACTATTGTGGTTTATTAAATCATTCTATTTAGTTTTTTTCAAGCTCTGATGAAGTTACAGTGCAAATCATTCCACTCCTTATGGGAGAGGAGGCTCTCCTCAACAGACTTCCTCTTGTAAAATCTTTTCTAAGAAAGCTTCCTCACTCAGTCAAAGGAAAAG
The DNA here is from genome assembly GCA_002079205.1 of Phalaenopsis hybrid cultivar. Taxonomy (NCBI): domain Eukaryota; kingdom Viridiplantae; phylum Streptophyta; class Magnoliopsida; order Asparagales; family Orchidaceae; genus Phalaenopsis; species Phalaenopsis hybrid cultivar. The sequence goes on from JXCR01145685.1 coordinate 22,183, forward strand.
TGGAGGAAGAAGAAGAAGATGAGGGAGAAGAGATTTTAGTCGAAGGGAGTGAAGTTTAAGAGAAGAAGATGAATGAGAAGAAGAAGTTGCAAACCTTTCCTTTCAAGAAATCCTTAACTCAACGCTACCAAGTGAATTTTTAAGCTCCCAAGAGGAAGAAGATGACCAAGTGTCTTTCTATAAAAAAACTATAAGAAGAAAGTCTTTAACCCAAAGTCCTCTCCAATGAGATGAAGAGGATGAGCTCACTAAGAAGTTTCAAAAGCCAGCCTCTTCCACTATCTTTCTGTCCTAAAAAATAAGAAGAACAAAAGGATCCAAGAAAAACTGACCAGCCCTCCACAAATTTTCTGCTCTTTTTCCCTAAAGTGCCATGGGCATATCCATTGAATAACTTTGAAGTGGAAAAATGGCTAAATCACCATATTTTTTTACCTTCATCCATATCTTCTCCAACTCTATGAAATTTTCACTTTTTAGAAGCCTAGGGAGGTAAGTTAGAGAGAATCCTAATAAAAGTCGGAGTAGAATTTAGCCCAGTGCCTAGACGACACAACCTTGGAACCTAGGTGCTTGGTCGCATCTTGGGGCTTAGACGCCACCCGTAATACACCTATGTTTGATGCTCGCAACTTCAGACATTCTAGATCACTTTGGTCATTTTGAAGCACAGGAATGGTCCCTAGCTACCAGGGTACTGGTGCCAACTTTCTAGTCTCTTATTTTTTAGTACATATGGTCTATTCTGGGTGCTAATGTATCTGTCAATGAATTTTCAAGAAGATAATTTAATTTAATGTGTATATATAATTTTGGTTTTAAAATATAATTTCACTTTGAACAATGATACTAGATATATCTCATTCATTTAATACTTTATAAAGTTAAGCACAATACCACAAGTAATACACCACCCCGAGAGATGAGCATCTCAATTGTTATTTGGCTCAACTATTTCAAATAAATATCTCATGACATCCATTGGGTCTACAAATTTTGTGACCAATAATTTCCCTACCTATTATGAAGATTAAATATAATTTATATTACCAAGTTTCCTAATTCCTTATAAGGGAAAGCCCTTTAGTTAATTACATCTTAAGTGAAAGAAATCATTTATAAAAACTCTCAGTAATGATAATGGGTTTCACCTTAAAGAATTCATAGTTACTTTTTCTTATTTGGTAGAAAGGGCTTAAATAGGAACAATTATAATTGAAGACAAAATGTGCCAGAAGTATGGGATGCTACATATCTTGTGGTAGATCTCAGTGAGTTCCTAAGCTTTTCCATTATTTGGCTTTAAATATTGAAAGTGAAGTTATTAGACGTTTAATCTTACCATTTATTTATAATTAGGGCTTGCATTTGCATGATGCCATCATAAAAATAGCCTAGGAAGAAAGAACGGTTTATGTCATATCAAACGGACAAACCTTAGAATCCTAAAAGAGTTAGGGCTTATATTGCAAAACACGATTGAGAAATGGACTAAAGGTAAAATGTGATATTACCCATGTTAGAAGAATAAACTCTAAATTAAGGGTTCGTTTGCTTGTATCATCATTTTTTGTCTTGTGAATAGCTATTTCCTGGTTCTTCGTTATAGTTTTTGGTTTTATCAAATGTACTTGAGATGAATTGGTTATTGTCATTTATGTGTCTTGTTTCTATTGTTGTTATTTTTAATATTCTTAAGTTACTGATTTGCTATATGGTACCTCCTTAATAGGTGGCCTACTGTTCTCTATGCTAATGGTCTTTTACAGGTATAGTAATTAGAAGAATATTATTGTTTCATGCATAATTAGGAAGTGTATAATAAACTACAGTAAATGGGAAAGTGTTAGTGCATACTTTTTGCCTCTGATATAATTACAATTATCACAAGCATCAAATATTTTTTAGAGTAAATACGAGGTATATTTACATGTATATCTATATAAATTAAGTGGAAAACATAAATGAAGATTGAAATTGGGCATAAGTATTTTATGTTAGGAATGGACTCAAATTTATCATTCCATAAGAACTTCAGAGGCAATCATCGACAATCTATGTGTATAAAGTTCGACGTTGACATGACAAAAAAGTGCTAATTACATACATAAATTTTATGATAATTTATAATGATATTATAATTTAATTGAAGGTATTTTGTTTTTTTATTAAAGGTACAATATATATACTTTTGGAGAAAAAAGGAATAAAAATAGACCAAAATAGTGTCAAATGGAGAGCACAAAGTGAACTGGTGCCTAGACGCCAGCTTTTGCGCCTAAGCGTAAGGCTCATATGTGAAAACAAAGAGCCATAATCCATGGTCAAAATTAAGTGCATGGTGCCAGGATGTTATATTGGGCTTCTAGAAGGTTGGTGTCTACGCACCAAAGTTGAGCGCATAGGCACCAAAATCAGCTTTCATGACTATGCATTGAATTTGGATGAATTTTGAAGAGGCATCTTAGGTGACTCTTGAGGATTTCAAGAGTTATTATAGGAGTCAAAAGACACCCAAAAGGTAGTGTGAAGGTGGTGTGTGAAGGGGAGTTGGTGTGAAGAAGAGGCGTTTTCAGAGAGGCGAGGGTTTGTAAGGTAGTGTGTGTGTGTTGGTGTGAGAGTCTTTACTGTGTGTGATGAAGAAAGGAGAGCTGAGAAATCATCAAAGGAATTTCTAAGTATTTGCATTGGAATAAGTTTAAGATAACTACTTTATTTTATTTTTTTTTGAGTTTTCTTTATTAGGTAAACCTAAATTTTAATATAAATCATGTTTTATTGTGTTATTCCAATGCGATCTGAGTAGTGTTCTTTATCCTTCTTCTTGTAGTAAGAATTATCATGTGTAAGATTAGAGTTGTTTGAGATTTCTATTATTCCATACTTGTGATGATTCATTACTTTGTACTAATTTACTTGTTTAATCTGACAAATTGGTATGTTAGAACTTGTTGTGAATCCAAAATGACCCAAAAGCACTATGTATTCCTCAACTAGTAAGAATCACATTAATCTGGTGGGTGATATGGTAGTCCTTTAGTTAATGCAAATAGATATAGAGATAAGTTTTGATGGGTGTAAATTGGTGACTCTAGGGTGACAGGCTAGAACCTTAACCAATTTGATCTAGTGTTTGTAACTTAAGAATGAGTTAATCTTAAAGAGAGGACACAATGGGTAATCTAGAGTGACAGGCTATAACCTACACAACATAATCTAAGGTTTCCGAACTAAACTCTAGGTTAGCCAATATTATTTATGGACTTGCAAGAGGGTAAAAAAAAGGATTGCTCCTATTTGTCACAAAACTCCATTTAAACTTTAAAAATTTGAGTCTTACATTGATTATGATCTCATTGTATGAGAAAAGACTTTTACATAATTTAAGATATTTTCCAAATTACTAGTTTAGAAACACTTATTATTTTCTTTAAGTCTTAAAACTAAATTAGGAGGAATTAGTTACTTCTTTTTACACATAAACTTGTGGCCTTATTTTTTAGATAATTCTCTAAAGTTCAAGTAAAGTTTTATTAAGTTCATCAAAAAGTTTTCACCTTCCTCAGGTGATCGATACTTGGGGCTTAAAAAGAAAGTCCTATATTAATTGAAATGATGCGTACACTTTGTAGTATCCCTTCTTTGTAAAATTAAATTATGGAGAAAAAATGAGAATTATTTCATACATAACCCAAAACATTGCACTACGACTGCAACATCAAATTTTTGGCGCCTTCTTTTGAGATTAAAATTGAAGTAATTACACACTAAGCACACACACACACACTATGTTGGGATCATATTTTTTTTGCATTGTTGTAGGGGAAGGAAAAAAGTAGGCAACAGAACATTTAACATAGAAATTTTATATGAACTGTTAACTTAATTTAGGAAAATTGTAGTGTTGTTTACATATATAAGGCTTTTTAGGGTGTATAAAGTATGTTTTAGTGTTCTGTTAAATTTATTCTCTAAAATTTTGCTATTTCAGTGTAGTTCATGATCTAAAGGTTAGTACCTTACTATTCTCAGTTAGAATGAATAATAATAAAAAAACTGTAACCCAAAAGAACTTTACAATTTACAAGAAATGGCAAATACATCACTTAATAACATTGATGATCAAACTGTTGAAATTTAACATTATCACGTACAATGATCTTTAAGGGACTATGCCAACCCTACAACATTTGAAATTCACTTGAGCATACGAACCCTTACTGTGGCAGCTAACTCATTTAAACTGATACCCACTATAATTCAAATGGTATAAAACAATCAATTTTGGGGAACTCCATCTGAGGATCTAAACTTATAACTTGTTAATTTTCTAGAAATATGTGCTAAATTTAAGTATGACATCATATCAAATGATGCAATTTGACATAAAATTTTTCCACCTTCCTTAAGGGATAAGGCAAAGATGTGGTTAAACTCCTTAGCACGTGGATCTATCAGGACTTAGGGAGATTTGACGTAGAAATGTGTAGCAAAGTAGTTTCCACCTTCAAAAACTGCTAAAATTAGAAATGATAATACTTCATTTAATTAGTATGAATTTGAGTAAATATGTGAAGCTTGGGAACAATATAAAAAAGTCCTTACATCACAATTTACCGGAATGGTTAATTATTCAAACATTTATAATGAGTTTGTAGAATCCCTTAGATCTATTTTTGATGTTTTGTAAGAGGTTCATTAATGTCAAAACCATTTAATGAATCTTAATAGAAGAGATGGCTACTAAAAATTTCTAATGGCCCTCTACAGGGGTTAATCCTAAGAAAGTAGCCAATTCTCATGATAATGATGCAATTTCTATTTTGGCATCTCAAGTTGTTGCAATAATTAGGAAGTTCGACTAATTCAGTATCAACTTATCTCAAGCAACTCATATGAGTGAGGAAAACTCATTGGGACAAATAATGGATTCTCAATCACCTTCTTATGAGACTTTAAATGTAATGAATATTAGACCCAATAACCAATATTTTGACTATTATAACCCAGGTTGGAAAAACCACCCTAACATTAACTAAAATAATAATGTTGGTGGTGGAAATCAACAATGGGGGAACAATCAAGAGAACCCTTTGGGAAATTGGAATGAATATGATAATACAAACTATAGACCTTCTTAGCCACCTATTTTTACCAATAAACAAAAAATTAAGTAGAAAAGGTTGTTCATAGATTAAGTGGTGTTTTAGATGGGGAATCCGTTACGAATTTTGAGTGTTCTAATTAGAAATATTAAAATCAACTAGAACAAATTGTTAATTCACTTAGTAGTAGGCCTGAAGGAACACTTCCTAGTAACATTGAAATAGATCCTAAAGAGAAAAGGAAAGAGAAAATAAAAGAGGTCAAGTTGAAAAGTGGTAGAGAATTGGATACTAAAGTGCAAAAAGATATTGAAGTTGATAGGGAAACAAAGAGTATTGAAAAACATCATGAGAATATAAAAAACCTTGTCTCTCAAACTAAGATCAATTTACAAAGACCACCACCATCATTTCCTCAAAGACTTAGACAGCATAAGCTGGATCAACAAGTTTCTTTATATTTAGAGATAATTTAGAAGCCAACAATCAACATTCCTTTTGCTGAAACATTGGACGAAATGCCAATCTATGTTTCGTTTAAAAGATATTTTAAATAAGAGAAGGGAGTTTATTGAACTTGAGACTGTTGCACTTAGTGATGAATGCATTGCAATAACTTAGAAAAAGCTTCGTAAATAACTTAAAGATCTATGTAGTTTTTATATTCCTTGTACAATAGGAAAATGATTTTATGGAAAATCCTAATGTGATTTAGGAGATAGCATTAATTTCATGCCCTTTTCAATATTCAGAAGGTTGTGCTTAGGAGAATTTACTTCCACTACCATAACACTTCAATTAGTTGGTTGATCAATTAAAATTTCTTTAGGTGGTTATAGAAGTTGTGATGGTTCAAGTGTATAAATTTATTTTCCCTATAGATTTCATTGATTTAGTGAAGGAAGAAGATAAATAAGTATTAATAATCTTAGGAAGTCCTTTCCTTGCTACTGGATGAGCTATGATCGATGTGGAAAATGGAAAGTTAACCATTGGAGTTATTGACAGGGAAGTTACTTTTAATGTGTTAAAATATATGAAGTGTCCCACAAAATGAAAAGATGATGAATGTTATAGAATGGTGATTATCGATGATTTAAGTAACAACCATTTTCAAGAAGGTTGTGAAGTTAAAATTGGACAACAAGAACTATGACGTGGAAGTGACACTGAGTTTCAAAATAAATCTTTTGAGATAATCACTGAAGATTCAAAATATGTTCAGGAAAGTTTTGAGATTTTAAACACTATTGAGAACAGTAAACCTCTTTTTCCTTGAATTTAAAAACCTCCTGAACTTGAGATAATGGTACTCCCCCCACACATTTAAAGTATGATTTTTTAGGGAACTCATCAACATTACAAGTTATAATATCCTCAGATTTAACTAGAGTTCAAGAAGAAAAATTAATGGAAACTTTGAGAAATTAAAAGAAAGCCTTTGGATGCACATTTTCGGATATTAAAGGTATTAACCCTTCAATCTATATGCACAGAGTTTTAATGGAAGATAATCAAAAGCTTAGGGCAGGTTCTTAAAGGAGATTGAACCATATCATGAAAGAAGTTGTAAAGAAAAAATTTTAAAGTGTTTGGATGTTGGAATCATTTATCCTACTTCTGAAAATCCTTGGGTTACTCCGATTCACTATGCTCATTAGAAAAGGGGAGTGACTATAGCTATAATTGAATGAAATAAATTAATTCCAACAAGATAAGTCATTGTGTGGTGAATTTGTATTGATTATAAAAAATTGAATCTCACCACAAGGAAAGACCACTTTCCTCTACCTTCTCTGGACCAAATATTGAATATGCTTTCCTGGCATCGATATTTTTGCTTTTTTGAAGGATACTCAAGATAACACAAAATACTTATAGATCCTGATCATCAAGAAAAGACAACAATTCACAAGTCACTATGGGACTTTTGCTTTTGGTAGAACGTTATTAAGTTTATGCAATGCACCTGCAACTTTGTAAAGGTGCATGATGTTAATTTGATGCAATCTAATTTAGGAAAGAGTTGAAGTTTTCATGAATGATTTTTTAGTTTTTGGAAACCGTTGATTCATTCCTAGAACATTTAGCTAGAGTTCTACAATGCGCTGAAGAAACAAATTTAGTTCTCAATTGGGAAAAATGTCATTTTATGATCACAGGAGAAATTCTTCTGGGACATAAATTTTTGAAAGTTGCATGGAAATATATTTAGCAAAAATAGAAAATATTGCTAAATTTCCTCCTACTCTAGTGAGAGGAGTTAGAATTTTCCTATGGCGTGCTTGTTCTTACAAGAGATAAAATAAAGATTTTTCAAAAATTGCAAAGCCTTTATATCATCTTTTGCAAAAGATTATATATTTGATTTAAACCAGGAATGTCTAAATGCCTTCAATTTATTAAAGGAAAGAATAATTAGTGCAACTATTATTGTTTCAACTAATTGGAAAGAAGTGTTTGATTTAAAGTGTGATGCGAGAGGTTATATTATTGAAGCTCTTAAGTTGTGCTAGAGCAAAAATATGATAAGATTTTAAAGTTATATACTATGCAAATAAAACTCTTAATGAAGCTCAAATTAACTAAACTACTACTGAAAAAGAATTATTGGCAATTTTATATGCATTTGATAAATTTAGAACATATTTAATTGGAGTTAAATGAATTGTGCATATTGATCTTGCTGCTATAAGTGTTTGATGATGAAGAAGGATGCAAAACCAAGTTTAATTGTATGGGTCCTTCAAATGCAGGAATTTTATTTTAAAGTTTTGGATAGGAAGGAATTTAATATTCAAATTGTTAATCATTTATTAAGGCATGATTGAAGAGGAAATAAATGAAAGTTTTCCTAATGAAAAGTTATATACTATTTTTGAGTGATATGTTCCATGGTATGCTGATATAATTAACTATATAGTTAGTGATATTTTACCCTAAGAATTAACATATCACCAGAAGAAGAAGTTCATTCATGATGCAAAATTTTAGTTTTAGGTTGACCCTTATTTACATAAGAAATGTAAAGATCAACTTATCATAAGATGTGTACCATTTGAAGAAAACCTAGAAATTATTAAAAAAATGTCATGAATTTGATTTTGGGGGACATTTTGGAGTGGATAAAAATATATTTAAAAGTTCAAAATTTGGATTTTTTATGTCTACTTAATATATGGGTGTTAAGAATTATGTAAAAAACATGTATATCTTAATATTTCTAAAGGAAGGAAATGCACCTAAATTTTACTGTAGAAGTTGAAATTTTTGATGAATGTGATTTGGATTTTATGGGACAATTTGTACCATCTTTCAAAAACATGTATATCTTAATAGATATGGATTATATTTCTAAGTGGATTAAAGCAATTGATTTACCCCACCGAGAGTGATGATTAAAGTGCTGCAAAATTGTTAAAGTAAATTATTTTTACTAGATATAGAATGTTGAGAGTGGTCATTACAGATGATGAAAGACATTTTTAAAATAATGGAATTAAAAAAATTACTGAGAAATATGGAATTAAGCTAAGAATTTCCACAGGATATCATCCTGAGACTAGTGGTCTAGCTGAAGTGTCCAATATTCAAATTAAAAGAATATTATAAAAAACTTTAAATCCTAATAGAAAAGATTGGACGCTACACTTGATAATGCATTATGGGCCTAAAGGACTTCTTATAAAACTCCTGTAGGAATGTCAACATATAGACTCATATTTGGAAAGGTTTATCAGTTTTTTGATGGATTGGAGCATAAAGCTTATTAGGCTATAAGGGAATTTAATTATAAATTTGAAGGATACTAGTGAGAAAAGATTGTTGCAATTAAATGAACTAGAGAAAATTAAAAATAAATATTATGATAATGCAAAAATTTATAAGGAAAAGAAGAAAATTTTGCATGTTCAGAAGATAATAAGGAAACATTTTGAGCTTTAACAAATAGTTTTACTATATAATACTAGATTGAAATTTTTTCCTGGAAAACTTAAGTCCAGGTAGTTTGGGACATTTTTGTGAGAAAAGTATATGCATATGGTGCTGGGATATTAAGGATCTGAAAATTTAAAGAATATTTATAGTAAAGATACACGGATTGAAACCTTACATAAGTGGAAACATAACTAAATAAGTATTATTGTTGGGTCAACCAGAGTAAAGATTGGATATGTCAGGCTAACGATGTTAAACCAACACTTTGCGGGAGGAAACGCTTGGTTATCTGTGTTGATTGACTGTTTTTGTTTATAGTTTCTCTTTTGAAATCTACATGGGAGGCTCTAAACATTATATTACTGATCAAGGTGAGGTTGGGACTTATTAATTGGACCTAAGGCGAAGCTGTGCTTGTTTGGACACTAGTGCCTAGGCGTCAAAACCTAGCACCTAAAAGCCTTAGCACCACTGTTCAAGAAACTTCAAATAAACAGTTCCTTTGAAGTTTGAACCAATTTTGTCCCTTTAAAACCACCATAAACCTACATGGGGTTATCTTCTTGACATTTATAATCAATTGGAAGTGAAAGAATGTGTAAGAATCAAATTCCCTTGAAAGGATCACATCAAAGAGTATGGAAAGAAAAAAACAATGGAGTTTTGATAAAAGAGAATATCATCAACAAAGATGCACAGACTTTATGGAATTGATATCTTTTTAGTGAGCATTCAAGGTAGTGTAAATAAGATCTAGAAGATTGAGGAGAAAATAGCTATCATTCAAACAAAAATTAGCGACATCTCTAATAAAATTGATCATCTGGATTGGCAGATGAAGCTTTAATTTGATCATATGGTAAATTCTTAGGAGGCCCAAATAAGAATTTATAAGAAGAATAATTAGATTAAGAAAAGTCAACCGAAGAATTTCCTCACTTTCCATTTTATAATCTGTTCATGCATCACCATCCAATGAATAAAAATTTAGAGGGAAATAGTGTTGATAATTATGAGGAGGGGGTGCTTTGTGTTAAAATATGATATCTATGTGTGTTTTATTTAGTGTTGAACTCTGATCTGTAGGTTTCCGCACGTCTGTATGTTTGTAAATTTGTGTGTTTGTTTTTCTACATCTATTTTTCTAATTATGTAGGATTAATGATTGTTGGTTTGTATAAAGCTATTGGATATGTTTATGTATTAAAATTATGTTTGTGAATCTGATGTTTGGTATTATTGTGCTTGAATTGTTCGGATTGTTTGTATTTAGGAATCGTGTGATTGTGCAAATGAAAGATCGGAGAAGTTTGGAAGATGTTAAAATTAACAAAATGATGTTGAATTGAGTAAATTACAATATGGAGGCCTTAGGTTTGTTGTGCTTTTATTTAACAAATCAAAATTGACAAAATTGGGCACTAGCACCTAGGTGCAAAAAATTGGCGCCAAAGCACCAGTTTCAGGATACCAATGCGCCTAAGCGACAAAATCCGACACCTAGGCACCAAACTAGCCAAACCACCATTTTACTGTGAAAACCACTGGTTTACGCCATTTTATTCCTTAGAACTTATTCTTATTCCTCTAGCTCGCGAAAGCACTTCCTAGGGCTTCTCCTACCTTGCAATTCTTACCGATTTAAAGCCTAAATAAATTTAGATTTCTTCTTCTTCTGGTAAGTTCAACACTCTGCCATAGAAATTTTCTCATTTCACCATTGATTTCTTCTGCATTTTGAAAGTGCCAAAAATATCTGTTTTTTAGAAAATTAGTGGAAAATACATGGCAAAGAGATTCTTAGTTTTGAAAAAGTTTGTAGGAGCCTATTGAATACTTTTGATTACAAGATATTTGTTAGCCACAAAGTACAGTATAATTATATTATAATTCTCATCACAAAGAAACTCGTTGAAAAATAAAGGTTTGCCAAACCAGGTGACACAACACTGGGAAAGTTTTTACTACTTCACTGTAGTAGCAGTTGTGTTAGTTATACGTGAATTATATGCTAACCTTCCTGAAATTTCTTATGAATCTATAATAATCAGGGGCAATTGTGTCTACTTCACTATGGAGCATGTCAATGCTATATACTTGTTGCTTGATGTTTTCAACTACTATTATTTGGATTTAAATGCTCTTGAGTTAGAATTGGATAAGATTATAGCATTTCTGAAAGATGGAAGGGGAGCTTGGAAGATCAAAAATGAACATAAGGTAAATTTTTCTTCTTCTTAGTTTAATGCACAATCTAGGGCCTAGGACTATTTCACCTTTGCTCACCTTCTTCCCACAAACCATTTGAGTGAAGTAACCAGGGAGAGAACCACTTTAAAAATTTTTAATCAACGGATGAAATCTGTAGATATTGTCAATTATATTTACATGAATATTATCACCTATTTCAGAGGAGGCAATAGAGGAGGCCTTGGATACCCTTCACTCCTTTTTAGCTTATGCCAGCAATCAAAAGTAAGTTATAAGAAATGGGAAGAACTATTACAACCACTTAAGACTATTGGATAGGCTAATGTGGAACTATATAGATTACATGGCATACAAAGTACTAGATCTAGCTCTTATGATATTCATTCTAAATCTAAGACTTCTACTCACCATCTTTTCTCTTGCTGTTACTTTAGATGCTACCATTGATCGGGTGCAAGAATTACAAGATGATATATTGTTTGTACAAATTAAAGTAAAGGACATCAATGATCATTTGGAACACTTTTATTCTTAACTCAAATGGAAGAGTGACTATTAGGAAGGTTTCCCTACCTCTCTTGTAAACTTTCTCAGAGAAGATAAGAATGTGGAGTATCCTTCTAAGTTTGAGCATCATAGTCCTATGCAAAAAGAGGATGATGAGGAGGAGGATGATGAGTATTAGTTTGATATCTAGTCTAGATATACTTCTCTTTCCTTACTGCTTATGACTTTATTATTGTACTTTTGGTATTAACGTGTCCTAAATTTTATGTATTTTTTTACTATTGCTTGGCAAATTTTGTACTTATTATTTTTAGTCAACTATTGTTTACTTTTTGCTACAAATCATGTATAGTATTGTCTGTGTTCTAGAGTAGATCTCTTACTTTGAAATTTTCAAGCTATACATAGATTTAAGATTTACTGCTGCTAAGCACCGATTTTTACTACTTGTAGCTATACAATTTTCATCTTTATAACCTTATGATAGATAATAATTTTGTTAAACTTTTCTCTCTTCATTTTTATTTTGTATGAAAAGGTTTAAACCAGAATGAAAACATAAGTTTGGGGGAGGGAGAAAATCTTTTAACAACTAAGCCTTAATTATCCTTAATAGAATTTATTTTAAAATTATTTTGATATAACCTATGGTATGTGGTGTTATCTTTAGAGGAAAATAATTTTGATTCTATGAATGTTATAGCAGACTTAACTTAAATTTTTTGGTAATAAGGAGTAGTTATAGAGTTAAGGTATTTGGTATAAGAGAATATGGATATGCTTTTACTATTTATAGTAGGAAAAATAGAATTTTTGAAATACCAAGGCTCTTAGATTTACACTTTAAAAAGAAATGACACTTAATGAAAATTCATTTTTAAATTAATACACATTATAAATTAATGAATTTTGATAAGTTTCTGTCTTTGGAATGAGAACAGTGAAGTTCAAAATCATTACAGGCTATTTATATATAGTGATCCTCACATAAAAAAAAAGAAAAAAAAAGATCCTGAAAAAAAAGAAAAAGAAAAAGAAAAAGGAAAGAAAAAGAAAAAGTAAAAAGAAAATATGTAGGAGGAAGTTTGAGGAGATGCCTAATTAAAAATTGACTTCATTTAAATCATCTTAAGGGAAGAAACTTAATTAAAATTATGAGCTTAATATCATATCTAAATGTGATTGTTAAATCATTACTATTAAAGTTCTCATATAATTATATCTTTAATTCTTCTAGGATTCTTAAGTGTGAAAAATTACAATTATTTTTGAAATAAATAGAAAATCAGAATTCTTAACTTGATTACTAGAAACACTTATACCTTAATTCTAAAACGAGTTATTGAATTTTTTTTTAAGGGTTCATAAAAATATTTATTAGGAAACGCTATAGGTTTCTTTATTGAAACCCACCACTATAAGTTAAAGCATTTATTTTATAAAATAGCAGAGTTACTAGAAGACAAGTAACATTTAAATTTTGGGGAATTGAGATGCCTAAAAATGTGCTACTTTTATATATACATTTTATGTTGTTTTTAATAGTGTTTCATTTCAATGGAAGGTATTTTACTTATTTTTTAGTGCAGGCAAAAGAGATAGAGATTTGAATAAGATGGAGCAAAAATGAAACAAAATTGGGTCAAATGGAGCATAGGAGAACAAAGTGAACTGACACCAAGACATCTACTTTCACCGCCTAGGTGCTAGACCTGTACGTTAAAATAGAGGGAAAGGATCCATTGGTGTAAGGAATAGGTGTCTAGGTGTCAGACAGTTATATTGGGCTTCTAGAAGGTTGGTGCCTAGGTGCCAGAATCAGTTTTTTTGACTGTGCATTTAATTTGGATAAATTTTGGAAAGGCATCTAAGGTGACTCTTGGGAGTTTGAAGAGCTATTATAAAAAGAGTTGAAAGGCACCCAAAATATGGTGTGAAGGTGGTGTGAAGAAGAGGCTTTTTTGGAGAGCTGAGGGTGTGTCATGTGGTGTGTGTGTGTGTTAGAGAAAAGAGAGTTGAGAAATCATCAAAGGAACTTCAGATAATTTGCTTGGGGAGAAGTTTAAGATAAGTACTTTGTATTATTGTTTGAATTTTGTTTATTGTAAAAACCTAAAAATTATTATAAATCATGTTTTCTCGTGCTGTTCTCATGATGTCTGAATAGTTTTTTTTTTGTATATTTCTCCTTGCTATAAAAATTAATCATGTGTAAGATTTAATATTTCTCTTATTCCATACTTATGATGTTTCATTACTTCATACTTAATTTACATATTCAATCTCGCCAATTGGTATCTTAAAACTTATTGCGAAGCCAGGATGACCTGAGGAAGAGCAATGTATTTTTCAACTAGTAAGATTCACATTAATTTGGTGGTTGATAAGGTACCCATTGGATAATGTAAATAGATAGAGAAATAAGTTTTGTTGGGTATAAAATAGTGATTTTATGGTGATAGGGGGGAACCTTAACCAGTTTGATCTACAGTTTGGAACTTAAGGATTGCTTAAAAATTTTGTGCACTTGGAAGAGGGTAAAGAAAAGTGTAAAGAAAAGAATTGATTCCCACACCAAAATCCAGAGAGCTGGCGTATCATGCGCCAAATCGACGCATGACGTTTAATGCACTATCTAGGGCCTGGGACTATTTCACCTTCGCTCACCTTCTTCCCACAAACCATTTGAGTGAAGTAACCAGGGAGAGACCACTTTAAAAATTTTTAATCAATGCATGAAAACTATAGATATTGTCTATTATATTTACATGAATATTATCACTTATTCGAGAGGAGGTAATAGAGGAGGCCTTGGATACCCTTCACTCCTTTTTAGCTTATGCCACCAATCAAAAGTAAGTTATAAGAAATGGGAAGAACTATTGCAACCACTTAAGACTATTGGATAGGCTAATGTGGAACTATATAGATTACATGACATACAAAGTACTAGATCTAGCTCTTATGATATTCATTATAAATCTAAGACTTCTACTTCCCATATTCTCTCTTGCTGTTACTTTAGATGCTACCATTGATCGGGTGCAAGAATTACAAGTTGATATATTGTTTGTACAAATTAAAGTAAAGGACATCAATGATCATTTGGAACACTTTTATTCTTAACTCAAATGGAAGAGTGACTATGAGGAAGGTTTCCCTAATCTCTTGTAAACTTCTAAGTTTAAGCATCACAGTCCTATGCAAAAAGAAGATGATGAGGAGGAGGATGATGGGTATTAGTTTGATATCTAGTCTAGATATACTTATCTTTCCTTACTGCTTATGACTTTATTATTGTACTTTTGGAATTATCGTGTCCTAAATTCTATGTATTTTCTTACTATGGCTTGGTAAATTCTGTACTTATTCTTTTTAGTCAACTATTGTTTACTTTTTGCTAAAAATCATGTATAGTATTGTCTGTGTTCTAGAGTAGATCTCTTACTTTGAAATTTTCAAGCTATACATGTAGATTTAAGATTTACTGCTGCTAAGCACCGATTTTTACTAGTTGTAGCTATACAATTTTCATGTTTATAACCTTATGATAGATAATAATTCTATTAAACTTTTCTCTCTTAATTTTTATTTTGTACGAAAAGTTTTAAAGCTGAATAAAAACATAAGTTTGGGGGAGGGAGAAAATCTTTTAACAACTAAGCCTTAATTATGCTTAATAGAATTTATTTTAAAATTTATTTGATATAACTTATGGTATGTGGTGTTATCTTTAGAGGAAAATAATTTTGATTCTATGAATGTTATAGTAGACTTAACTTAAAATTTTTGGTAATAAGGAGTAGTTATAGAGTTAAGGTATTTCGTATAAGGGAATAGGGATATGCTTTTACTATTTATAGTAAGAAAAATAGAATTTTTGAAATACCAAGGCTCTTAGATTTACACTTTAAAAAGAAATGACACTCAATGAAAATTCTTTTTTGAACTAATACACATTTTAAATTAATGACTTTTGATAAGTTTCTGTCGTTGGAATGAGAACAGTAAAGTTCAAAATCATTAAAGGCTATCTATATATAGTAATCCTCACATAAAAAAAAAGATCCTCAAAAAAAAGAAAAAGGAAAAGGGAAAAAAAAGAAAAAGTAAAAAGAAAATATGTAGGAGGAAGTTTAAGGAGATGCCTAATTAAAAATTGACTTCATTTAAATCATCTTAAGGGAAGAAACTTAATTAAAATTATGAGCTTAATATCATATCTAAATGTGATTGTTAAATCATTACTATTAAAGTTCTCATATAATTATATCTTTAATTCTTCTAGGATTCTTAAGTGTGAAAAACTACAATTATTTTTGAAGTAAATAGAACATCAGAATTCTTAACTTGATTACTAGATACACTTATACCTTAATTCTAAAACGAGTTATTGAAATTTTTTTAAGGGTTCATAAAAATATTTATTAGGAAACGCTATAGGTTTCTTTATTGAAACCCACTACTATAAGTTAAAGCATTTATTTTATAAAATAGCAAAGTTACTAGAAGACAACATTTAAATTTTGGGGAATTGAGATGCTTAAAAATGTGCTACTTTTATATATACATTTTATGTTGTTTTTAATGGTGTTTCATTTCAATGGAAGGTATTTTACTTATTTTTTAATGCAGGCAAAAGAGATAGAGATTTGAATAAGATGGAGCAAAAACGGAACAAAATTTGGTCAAATGGAGCATAGGAGAACAAAGTGAACTGACACCAAGACATCTGCTTTCACCGCCTAGGTGCCATACCCGTACTTTAAAATAGAGAGCAAGGAGCCATTGGTGTAAGGACTAGGTGTCTAGGTGTCAGACAGTTATATTGGGCTTCTAGAAGGTTGGTGCCTAGGTGCCAGAATCAGTTTTTTTGACTGTGCATTTAATTTGGATAAATTTTGGAAAGGCATCTAAGGTGACTCTTGGGAGTTTGAAGAGCTATTATAAAAAGAGTTGAAAGGCACCCAAAATATGGTGTGATGGTGGTGTGAAGAAGAGGCTTTTTTGGAGAGGTGAGGGTGTGTCATGTGGTGTGTGTGTGTGTTGGAGAAAAGAAAGTTGAGAAATCATCAAAGGAACTTGAGATAATTTGCTTGTGGAGAAGTTTAAGATAAATACTTTGTATTATTGTTTGAGTTTTGTTTATTGTGAAAACCTAAAAATTATTATAAATCATGTTTTTTTGTGTTGTTCCCATGATGTCTGAATAGTTTTTTTTGTATATTTCTCCTTGCAATAAGAATTAATCATGTGTAAGATTTAATATTTCTCTTATTCCATACTTATGATGTTTCATTACTTCATACTTAATTTACATATTCAATATGGCCAGTTGGTATCTTAAAACTTATTGGGAAGCCAGAATGACTCAAGGAAGAGCAATGTATTCCTCAACTAGTAAGATTCACATTAATTTGGTGGTTGATAAGGTACCCATTGGATAATGCAAATAGATAGAGAAGTAAGTTTTGTTGGGTATAAATTAGTGATTTTGTGGTGATAGGGTGGAACCTTAACCAGTTTGATCTAGAGTTTGGAACTTAAGGATTGCTTAAAAATTTTGTGCACTTGCAAGAGGGTAAAGAAAATGGTAAAGAAAAGGATTGATTCCCACACCAAAATCCTGAGAGTTGGCGTATGATGCGCCAAATTGATGCATGATGTACCAGAGGCATCTTTTTCAAATAAAGGCAGTTCGAGACAAATTTTGTGCAAAATTTCAAAGGGACACTTGTTCTACACAACCCTTGAAGTGATTCAATGCATCTAAAAACTTTGTAAGGTTCTTTTAAGAAAGGATATGACTCTTAGATCAATGGACACATCTTTTGAATTTAAAAGAGTTCACTTTTGGAGGGAATTTTAAATTCTTTTCCAAAGGAGGAAGCCCAAAAATAAAAGAAGTAGACATGAAGAACTTACGNTTCTAAGTTTGTAAAGGGAGAGAAGAGGTGAAAATTTTATTCTTCATTACATTTCTAAGAGAGAATTAGGAGTGTTATTAATGAGCGAAAGGCTTGGAGAGAAATTTTAGCGATCTGCTTTGGAAGGATTGTGAGATAAGTTATAGTTTTATTTCTTTTATTTTGCAAACTCATTTTTATATATGAAATTCTTGTTTTATTGTATCCTTCTCATCATATCTAAGTAGTTGTCTTTATCCTTCTCCCTACTTTGAAGATATGGTTTTGTTAAGAATAGATTTTTTTCTACAATTTTAATTGATAACAATTTGTGATGATATGAACTCTTATCTACATTTACTTTTTTATCTGGCAAATTCAATTTTAAAACTTATTGAGAGACATATGTTCTTAAATGAGATATGATTTTTACAAAATAGGGAGAATCACATTTGATTTCATGGGAGAGTATGTCATCCATGGGATTGGGTTCAAATAAATAAGGAAATATACTTTTGTTGGACGCAAAATTGGAGATTTTGTGATCATAGATTAAAACCCCAAATTTTGTTCAGTTGATTGGAAACTAATATGAGATTGTTATCCCTCAGGAGAGGGAGTATTGGGAGCTCTAGAGTGGCAGCCGGTGTCCTCCCAGCCTAAC
>JXCR01145685.1:40657-55741 GCA_002079205.1 Phalaenopsis hybrid cultivar
GAACTTTCCGTCACAATAAACACATTGCTTAATTTTTGCAATTTTATTTTTGAATTTTTAGTGTTTAGTTTAATTTAATTTGTATAATCTTACATCTGCATTTTATTTAGCATTCACCTGAGTAGTTAATTTTCAAATTTCACACTTTCCATTTATTTTTTGTTTTTATTATAAAATAATTTCCAAAATTTACTTTAAGATTTTCTAACTTCCTTGTGGGATTGATATCTAGGACTATATTAGAGTTCTTTATTACTTGCACGATACGTATACTTGCGTTTGATATTTAGGAGAGATTTGGCAGTTTAAAAAAGCGTTTCAAAGGATAAATTATATTTATAAAAAGTATTTTATTAGGATTATATTACATATTTTTTATAAATTTGTCTGTATCGTGTTTTTGGTGTCATTAAGTAGTGTCAACTTCATAAATATTTGTATATATAATTCTCCCATGTATAATTTTTGGCACAGCTGCTGGGAAAGTAAAAAAAATTATTAGTTTTTTACTTTATTTTATTTCAAAAAAGGAAAAAAGAAAGTTTGTGTTTGTAGTTTAGTTGGAACATTTTCTTCTTTTAGTGCGTTTGCTTATTTTTAATTAATCTATTTATTTAGTTTATGCGTAGTGTAAGATCTAAAAATTTAGTACGTGACGACTCATAGTTAGAAAGAACTGTTAGAAAAATTTAAAAATAAAAAAGAGAAAGATTAATTTAGCAAAATGGCTTGCAATTTAAACAATGTTGGAAATGAAAATGAACATCTTTAGGACCATTAAGAGATTATTCAAATCCTACAGCAGATGAAATTCATTTAAGTATTCAAAATTTTACTGTTGCTATCAATTCATTTGAACTTAAACCTGTTATTATCCAAATAGTACAAAATAATCAGTTTGGAGGAACACTTATTGAAGATCCTAATTTACACCTTGCTAGTTTTTTAGAATTGTGTGCTACATTTAAATTTGATGAAGTGTCAAATGATGCCGTCAGACATAAGCTTTTTTTCCTTTTTTGCTAAGAGATAAAGCTAAGATGGTGTTAAACTCATTAACACCTGGATCTATCAGAACAAGGAGAGATTTATCATAAAAATTCTTATCTAAATATTTCCTACTTTCAAAAACTGCTAAGCTTAGAAATGATATCACATCTTTTTGTCAATTTGAAGGGGAATCAATTTATGAAGCCTGGGAAGGATTTAAAGATCTCCTTAGAAAGTGTCCATTCCATGTGTTGCCAGATTGGTTAATAATTCAAAATTTTTATAATGGATTGGTTGGATCACTTAGATAGATAATTGACACTGCTGCTGGTGGATCATTAATGTCAAAACCATTCGATGAAGCACATTCGGTAATTGAAGAGATGGCTACTAATAATTTTTAATGACCCTCTGAAAGGGTAAATCCAAAAAGAGTAGCTAGTATACATGATTTTGATGCAATATCTATTTTAACTACCCAAATAGTTGCTATATCAAAGAAGATAGATCAATTTGGAATGAAATATTCTCAGACAACACCTGTGCTTGAGGAGAACTCATTGGGACAAATGATAGAATCTCAATCTTCCTATGAGACTTTAAATGCAATAAACAATCCTTCTAATAATCTTTATGCCAATTATTATTATCTTGGTAGTAAGAAGCATCCAAAATTTAGTTGAAGTAACGATAATTCTAATGCTGCAAATTTGCAATGGGAAAACAACACTACGAACCCATTGGGAAACTCCAACAATCAAGGGAATCAAGCTTATAAACCTTATTACCCCCAAGTTTTAATAATTTGCATAGTAAGGAGAAAAACTTATCAATGGAAGAACTTATATTGCATATGGGTAGTCAATTAAAATGTCAAGGAGTCGCTATCAAAAACAAGGAAAACAAATTGGGATGTATTGCTATTGCACATAGTAATAGACCTCCAGGAACATTGCCTAATAATGTTGAAGTATATCCTAAAGATTAGAATAAAGAGCAAATTAAAGTTATTCAAAGGAGAAGTGGAAAAGGATTAGAAAATAGAGTTCAACAAGAAGTTGAAGTTGAAAAACATGAGGTGGAAAATGAAAAATATGGTGAAGATTTTCAGTTTGAAGCAGAAAATAGGGAAAATTTATGATCCTTACATAAGAGAGACTTCTACTAGTTTGTTTGTTATAGTGGATGAGTCAGAGTTAGTTGCAGAGCAGACACTACTAGCAATTCCAGGTCCACTTTACAGGGTTGCCTGATGTGTAACATTGAGATTCCCATACAAGCATCGACAAAAAGAACATTCTTCGAATGCCCAAGTTGCAATTTTCTTCATTAAGATCACTATAGTTCCTTTGAAGAGTTCAAAACCACCGATACAAGGTGGCAAGAGACAACATACCCAGATATTGAGTCATATATTCAATTATCTACAAAGCTGAGTCAAACATAGTATCCTACAGATGTTGAGATAAGGGAACCACCCGACAATCTTAAAGAATTATCATGATAGAATTTGAATGGATGAACAAATTTAAGAAGCGAGAATTTGAATTCTATGAAGAAATCCAAGGAAAGTTCATCAAAATTTTGGAAGGCCTGGAGCTATATACAGGAGTCTTCTCTAAAAATGATGAAAGAAGAATTCTTGATTTTGTATTTGACCTAAGAGACAGAGGTCAAGCTAGTCTGCTAAAGAAGAAAACTTACTCAGAGCCGTAGAAATGGATGCAAGTGAAAGGTAGGATAATCATCTAGTGTGGTTGTTGTTATAACTTTGTTGAAGATAGGAAAGGGAACCCTTCGGGTATCCTCAAATACGACGAGGTAGATCCTCTACCTTTTGAGATAAAGAGAATGATCAAAAGGATGGTCAGATGGAGTAGAGTACCAATCAATTGCATTTTAAATATGAATATTTAATATTTATGATGAAGAAGATTGTATCCCTCCGCACATAGACCACCAAGATTTCATAAAACCCTTCTGCACGGTGTCTTTCATGAGCAGAAATAACATCCTGTTTGGAAAAAAGATCGATGTTGTTGGCTTTGGGGAGTTCAGAGGATCCCTTGAGATCCTGCTACTAATGGGTTTAGTATTAATTTTAAAGGGAAATGGAGCATACTTAGCGTAGCACTGCATTTTGGGAGTACGACATTGCAGACTGTCTATGACATTCAGAAGAATGGATGAAATTAACATACAGTATAGGGTCAGTTTGGATCCAGAGTTAGAGGAACTATGCCCGTACGAGCTATGAGATGGTCCCACCTTTGAGTACACGTAAAAGGAATTCTCTTCCTGGATCGTGGCTTAGTTAGACAGCTTGATCAAGCTCTCACCCCACGGAGATATATAGACAATCAGTGGAAACTTTCTTACCAAGTCATGATGTAGCAGATATGATGTGAAATATATCAGATGTGTTCAACATATGATATTTACTTAACATATGATGTTTAGATATACTCAACATGTTGTCTCTTTTGATGTTTTAGCATGTATTTAGTTTGTAACATCTGTTTGAAGCAAATTATTGAAATTTCTGTCAGATTTTAATATGTTTGTCAAATTGCCTTTTTTGTGTGATAAATGAAGTTCTGTGGAACCATATGTTTGTTCTAACTTCTAATGAACAAAGAACAATACAATGAAAGTCTAATATTAAAATTTAAACTTGTTTTTGAAATCAACCAATCAAAATAAATTTTTGAAAATGTACTTTAATAATTAAATGGGATAAGGACAATAAGAAAAGAAAATGATGAGTTTGTTCAGTTTGTTTCTTATCGATTGTTAAATTGGAAATTGCCAATTGCTGAAATGGATATCTTGATGTATGATTTAATTTAATTTATATATATCTTTGGAGAAAATATAGTATTTTAAATTTTGAAAATACAAGACTGAACCTATCCCATATTCTTAGTTGTTTAAATAAATGAGCCTAATACTGTAAGCAATGCATTTATCCCGAAGGATAAATATACTACTTTCCGGCAAGGCTCAATTAAATAAATTAAAGAAGTTATGACATCCGTTTAAGTCTGCGAATAACTATTTTTTATGTTGACCGACAAGTTCCCTTATTTAATACAAAAAATTAAATAGGGTTTATTTTAAGATGGGTTCTTGAAAGTTTCTTATAAAGGTAAGCCCTTATAGTTAATTAAATTTTAGATAACCAAAGATATCTAAGAAAAATCTTGTTAAAAATCAGGAAATGTTGTCTTCAAAAGGTTCAAGGGTTAGGACTTTGAAAAGATCAGACAAAGAGCTATGAAATGGAAATGACTTTAATTTGGAACATTTATTTTTGGAATCCAAAGGAAGAAGAACTCGGGGATGTCACGGATCCTGAGGAGAACCTTGGTGACTTCCCAAGCTATCATATTGTTCGACTTTAGTTTCGAGAAATATTATTTAAGAATTTCATTTTGCCAATTTTATTAATTAGGACTTACATTTGTGTGATACGGTCGCACAAATAGCCTAAAAGATGTGAGAATTTAGGTCGTGATGAATGACGACCTTGAAATCCTAGAGCAGATTATGGATTAAATTATATAACAGAGTCATACAATGACCTAAAGAGAAGTTGAGGATTTATGTCGCACTAGGCTAACAACCTCAAAATCTTATGATTTTTTGTTTAATTCTAAAGAAATATGAGCTGTTGTAGATCTTCACATTATAAAAGGCTATCCACAAAGTTAGCTCCAAGCTTCTTGGTGAAGTAGCAGTCGTAAAGTATGAGGTTTAAAAGATTTCAATGAAAAGATGAAGTTCAATCATGGAGGGGAGTTAAAGTTGATTAGAGTAACACTGGTTAAGATCCCACAGTTCCCTCATTCTGGTATCACTATTTCTTCATATTCACTTAGTCCAAATGAATTTACTAAACTCTACTTAATTACTTCCCTACTTTCATTTAGACCATGGGAAGTCTCGTTTATAACCATAGGTTACCTCTTTCGAGAGATTCTTGATCATCCGACTGAGACATTTTAAATTAGTTGCAATTTTTTTGTTTTTTTTTTTCTGAAAAATTTTGAGTTGTCTTATATTTTTACTGTTTTGGTGGTGAATTTTATCTTGTTTTCATTTTTTAATTTTATTTTTGGTTTCATTTTTGCGGCTATCCTAAAAGTTTTAATTTTGACATGAAAGGTGAACTTGTTGTTTAACATCCAAGTCTACAACCAAGAAACAAGTGATGTAGAAAGGTAAATAAAAATAAATTGCAGTGCAATAACTTAAAAGCGTACCTGTCGATTCTTTCTATTCCTCCACCTGAATTGTTAGCTCTTGTAACATGTTTATAATTTTTCAATAAATTTAAATAGCCAGAGTAGATGAAGGAGATTTAACAGACCTCAAACTTTGGAATTATTGACACTCAAAAGATCTTAATGGGTGCTTTTAGAACAAACTACAACAAGTTTAATTAGTCCTTCAAAACATCCAAGAGATTTCAAAGTGTTCGGAGAATGACCCAAAACTGCTTTAAAGATTTATTGAAACATTTAAGTTCATTTTGAACTTATCATATTATTCTATTAATGATCTTAGGTCAAATTAAAATTACCCTACTACTCGGTGAATCTTGACATTTTAATCATCCCAAGGACACGGTACTCAATTAATCAATTGATATTCCAAATAAAAGTTATATCGGTGAATGCCCCTAAGGAAATTTTGGGTTTTTAAAGATTATGTACCCACCACTAAAGTTGGGCTTGTAGTGCTTAGGCGTGTTTATCATCAATCATGTTATCCTTCTAATTCCCATTAAATGAATTCAATATCAAGCCTAGATCACTACCAAATCATTTAACAATTTTAGTGGGATAAAGTGGCAATCATTAAGATTTTAAATTTAAGTGATACATATTCTTATTGCAAGATCATATCATCCAAATTGTGGGCAAAAAAAAGTGAACTATCAGCCTCCTAACTTAAGCACATCACTTGAGAATCATCTAATTTTTATTAGCTTCCAAGTCTTGATAATTTAACAAATTTCAATTTTATTCTTATTTTGGAAAGGTGGCATGTTGGTTTCTATCAATTACCCATTATGTTTTAATCATCCAAACATATTTATTAGGATCAACATTACCCATTCTTCCTATTAGTTAATCCTAAATTTTGATTAAGGCATCAAAATCTAAAATTACCACTTTTTCATTGGAGTTCTTCTCCTCATAACTCATTAAGCATAATTCAAGTGACTTTAAAGATTTTATAGTACCCTGCCCATGGGGCAATTAAAACATCGGAGGAGAAAATTATGGTTTTTTTTCAAATATTTATTTCATTTAAATAATTATTTAAACCTAGAAAAGTAAAATTTTCAACATTGATTTATTTAGTCAATCAAAGTAAATTTTTTACTCATGGGAAAAATTATTAGAGGTTCCCCTAAGTCAGAGAAAACACTTAGGCAAAATACCATGATTTTCCAAATAAAATTTTAAAGATTATTTAATTATTTAATAACTTCAAAAGAATGTTTTAATTACTCAAAAAATATAATTTAATTAAAAAAATTAATTTTATATTTTCATCAAACCTCTCTAAGCTCGAAGAAAACAGAGAAATATTTTTTTTATATTTTAATGATTTTCAATTTACTTAATTTAATTACTTTTAATGAGAAAATAAGGAAAATACATTTCAATCCCTTAAAAATTTATTTTTAACTTAGAAAAATTATGAAAAATGTTTTAACAAGCAGTAAGTGATCAGAAAATAATTAGGCACATTTTGAAATATTTTTGTATTTTTGGAATTTTTAACTATTTTTAATTATATTTCATTTTAAATGCATCTCAAAAATCAAGTATTTTATCAAAAATAACTTTTATTTTTTCTAAGTGCTCAGGATCACAAGGAACTCAGAAAACCACCTTTCATAATTTTTCTAATTATATTTAATTTAATATAATTATTTTTGTACAAAAATGCAATGTTTCCTAAAAAATCAACATTAGTGCATAAATTTAATCAAATAATTTCCAAACTTTCACAGTGGGTTAACATAATTTTTATGCACAGTGTGGAATTGATTTTGTCAAATTTTTATCAATATTTAGTTTACATAAATTAATGCAAGATATACACACTTATTTAAATACAAAATTGTACAAAATTATTAAAACCGTCATAATATTTTTTCTAAGCTTCTCTGATTACAAGAAACCTACTAAAATTTATCCCATAATTTTTCGAGTGGTATTTTCATTTATGCAATTAATTTAAGCCAAAACAGCCATCTTAGCTTGAACTTTAGGCTTAATAACACAAAGATGTCCTCTTACCTTAGAAAAATCAGAGAACATAGCCTCTCTCAAGAGGAATAAACCATAAAAATTTCAAGCTATGCCGAGAAATGCTTATCCATAATGAATTGAAATACCATAGAAAGTATATAATTAATTAAAAAATCAGAGAGTCAACAAATAATTTTTATGTTTCATCCACATTACTCTACTTTGTTCCCAAAGAAAGAGGGTATTTTTAATTTTTTTTAATTTTCCATAAAAAGATATGGATTTTTGAAGTTGTGGTATTTAAATAATTCAAGAAAAGGCATATTTTTCTATTTAAACCACACGGCGCAGAATGGATCCTCGTATGTGTTGAGTTTTCCATGCGGGACTCTGCCATTTGACGTCGCCAACCACGTCGCTACCTCATCAGCCTGTTGTTCCGCTCCATCTTTGCATCTGACTCCATCATGACCGTCTATTTCATAAATGTGGAAACGGACGACGTCCGTTCATCATCCCCAATGAACTTAACTCGTAAGACATTAAAATTTAAACCATAAGATCTCTTGCAATATTCAACCAAATCACATGTGGTTTGTTCCCACACCTTCATATACTCAAGAAGAACACATCCATACGGTTACAATGCTATGAAATATAGTCTAAATGCATGGAGAATTAATTTAAGCTCGGCTTGAGGAGAGAGTTCAATACCTTTGTCTGAGAGGGGAGGCCTCAATCAAATGATTGTAGTAGCTTTAAATGAGTATAACGAACCTTCAGATGAAGTCTTAGGCTGTGTTGAATTTCCTAGGTATGCTTTCGACCAAGGCCAATTTCAGGTGTTGGTCTTGGGCTATGCTAAAGACTCTCTATGATGAAGCTTTTGTGGGGAATCAACTCCTCTAACTTAGGGGATAGTGTGTGTATTGGTAAATGGATTTTGGTTGACTCTAGAGCTATCAAGAAAGCTGTCCTAGTTTTGGGGCAAAATTTAGTAAAGAAATTGGCTCTATGGAGTGACTATGAGTGGCCGAGAGCAATGTGATTGAACTTAAGAAGGTTTGGAGAGGCTCTGATGAGATTTTGGCAGAGCTTTTCCAAGGTTTTAGGCATTCTCCCCTTTGACTGTGGAGAGCTCCATTTTTATCCATGGCTTCCTGGTGGAGCTCAAGGTTGGGAATTGGGTGCTAAAGCTTGCTTAGGTGGAGGAAAGAAAGGCTCTAATGCCCATTGGAACTTAGCAAACTCAGAGAGGTTTACTTTTGTGTTTTGGCCATTTGGGGCTCCTTTGGGCTGGCTGTTTCCCATGCCTAAGGTGGTGGCTAGCCAGAGTTCAATCACTTCTGAGCTCAAGGAGTCCAAGAGGTGCTTAATGATGGTTAAACTCTAATGGTAAGGCACGATGGCAAAGGTATCTCAGTTTAGGCCAAAACTTATATTAAATCCCCTAAATAAAGGGACCATTGGTCCATAGCCCATGTAAAGTGGGCTAGGTAAGTCTAGCCTCGTCACTCGAGCCCAGAAGGGGGCTATAGAGGCTTTAGTTTGATCAATTTGGAATGGCTAAATCAATTTTGGTACATGGGTTCAATTTGAGTCAGATTGGATTAAAGTAGGGTTTAACTTGGGCTAACCATAGATTTGGACTAAATTGATTGATCAAGATGATATAGATGATTGTCACAAAGAGTTTGGAAAAGATTTGGAGTGATTTTAAATTGATTTGTTTGGTCAATTTTTGGGGTGTTGGGTTATACTTGGGTTTGAGTTGGGCTAGAGTTTGGCTAGGACCCAATTGATGGTTAAAATTTGTCCTAAGGATTTTCATGAAGAGTTTTAAATAGAAATTGAATGGACATTTTGAGGTTATGGGGTTCAATTTGGTTGAATTTGGGGACATGGCCAAATATGGGCAAAATTTGGGGTTTTGGTTTAAGTTGATTTTGATTAAAATTAGGGCCTGATCAAGGCTAATGGAAGGCTCAATTTGATATTGGGGAGTGTTTTAAAGAATTTATGATTCCAAATTTGGGAAATCAGATAGATTTGGGGTTCAATTGAGTGAGATTTTGGTTTTTTGTCAAGTTAGGTTTTTTTTATTTCAGTTAAAATTGAACTCAAATGTGGGACAAATGGACTTAGATTGGGTTTTAATCAAGCTTGGACATAATGAATAAGAGTTTAAATTTTGAATTGGGGGAAATTGGGATCAAACTGGTGGACATTGGGGCTTAATTGAGGTAATCGGGCCTTTAAAGGCAATTTAGGGTTTTTTGTCAAAATAGGTCAAATTGATCAAATTAATCTCAATGGAGTGGATAAAATCGCTTTTCGGGACATGTGAAGTGATTTGGAAGGCTTTTGGACAATTTGAGTCTCCAAGGGTATTTTGGTAATTTTGGCAAAATGTGTGGAATTTTGGTAATTTTGGAAATTTTTTGAAGTTTTGGGTAATTTGGTTTGTTTGAGACAGTTTGAGATGATTTTTGGGCAAAATTTTGGTATTTTGGGTAATTTGGGGAATTATGATCAATTTTGGGATTTCAAGGGCAATTTGGTAAATTGGGTGGATTTGGGGGCAAAAGGCTAAGTTCGATATTTTGGTAAAATTGGGGTGTCAATCACCCTACATGAGCCCTGGACCAATAGAATTCCCTACTTTTGATCCTTCATGTACTGGTCCTTCATAAAGCCTAGTATATGGCTAGGGGTCTAGGGGACCATTTACATGAGTCTCCCAAAAGGGTCAAGGGATCAACATATGGTAGGCTTAGGCTTAAGTTAGTGAGTGGAAGTGTAATGTCCAAGTGTGTATGTGAGAGAAACCAAGACTACACCACCAGAGGGCTAACCCTAATTCCAAGCAATGTTATGGGGACTCTCCTTGAGCTGCCCTCTATTGACCCCACCTACTAAATGCTAGACGTTAGGACCAATATGTGGAACTTCAATTTGAGCAATAAGGAGTTTATAATTTCTAATGATGAAGGTTCCTTTTCTAGTCCTTTAGGAATAGTCAGTAGTGAAGTCTTATGGCTAGACCCTAAGCTGCTAAAGAGGAAAACCTAGACCTCAACTAAAAGTGAGGTAAAAAAAGGACCCCAAATAGGTGTGGTGTGTCGGGCAAGCACACCATACGCATTGGCATTGACCGACAAGATTAACAAAACCAACACAGACATCTAAGTCAAATAACTTAGAGCAAAGTGGAGAATTGAGTGACAGTTGTTTCCGCTGGGGAACTAACAAGTGAATATTTGAGCAAAATCGAGGGTGCAGAACTCTTGTGGGGATTAAAATGTAGTTTTCAAATTGTCATGTTTCAGGTGCGTCAGAGGACGAGAATTAGTATCTAAGTGATGAATCCAAAATGGTAACTGAAATTTTGATATCAATCTAGGATAGAAACTCAGGTGCCATAATCTATTTAAGATGGTCTTAAACCTATCTCAAGGAAATTGTGTAGAGAATCAGATACCTTACTCCATTTAAGGTGGTCTTAAACTGATCTCGCTGGATGAGAATAGGATGCCTTACTCAATTTAAGGTAGTATTAAACCTATCTCGAAGGAAATTGTGTAGTGAATAATATGCCTTACTCCATTTAAGGTGGCCTTAGACTGATCTCAAAGAATTAGAATAGGATGCCTTACTCCATTTAATGTGATCTTAAACCTATCTCAAAGATTTATGTAGAGAATCAGATGCCTTAATCCATTTAAGTTTGCCTTTAACCAATCTCAAAGGATGAGAATAGGATGCATTACACCATTTTATGTTGTCTTAAACCTATCTCGAAGATTTGTGTAGAGAATTGGATGCCTTACTCCATTTAAGGTGGCCTTAGACTAGTCTCAAAGAATGAGAATATGATGCCTTACTTTTTTTAAGGTGGTCTTAAACCTATGTTGAAGATATGCATAGAGAATCAAATGCCTTACTCCATTTAAGGTGGCCATTGGCCGATCTCAATGAATGACAATAGGATGCCTTACTCCATTTAAGGTGATCTTAAACCTATCTTAAAGAATTGTGTAAGGAATCAGATTCCTTACTCCATTAAAGGTAGCCTTAGACCGCTCAAAGAATGAGAATAGGATGCCATACTCTATTTAAGGTGGTCTTAAACATATCTCAAAGATTTGTGTAGAGAATCAGATGCCTTACTCCAATTAAGGTGGCCTTAAACAAATCTCCAAGGATGAGAATAGGATGCCTTACTCCATTTAAGGTGGTCTTGAACCTATCTCAAAGATTTGTGTAGAGAATTGGATGCCTTACTCCCTTTAAAGTGACCTTAAACCAATCTTAAAGAATGGGTGTAAAATGCCTTACTCCATTTATGGTTGTCTTGAACATGTCTCGAAGATTTTTGTTGAGAATCAGATGCCTTACTCCATTTAAGGTGGCCTAAAACCAATCTTGAAGGATAAGAATTGGATGCCTTACTCCATTTATGGTTGTCTTAAACAGTGTCTAATATTTGTGTAGAGAATAAGATGCCTTACTCCATTTAAGATGGCCTTAAACCGATCTCGAAGGATGAGAGTAGGATGCCTTGCTTCATTTAAGGTGGTCCTAAAACAATCTCAAAGATTTTTGTAGAGAATTGGATGTTTTACATCATTTAAAGTGGCCTTAAACCGTTCTTGAAGAATGAGAATTGGATGTCTTACTCCATTTAAGGTGGTCTTAATCCTAACTCGAAGATTTTTGTTGGGAATTTTAAGCCTTACTCCATTTAAGGTGACCTTAGGCTAATCTTCAAGAATGAGAATAGGATGCCTTACTCCATTTAAGGTGGTCTTAAACCTATCTCAAAGATTTGTGTAGAGAATTGCATGCCTTACTCCATTTATTGTGGCCTTAAACCAATCATAAACGATGAGAATAGGATGCCTTACTCCATTTAAGGTGGTCTGAAAACTATCTTGAAAATTTGTGTAATGAATCAGATGGCTTACTCGATTTAAGTGGCCTTAAACCGATCTCGAAGCATGAAAATATGACACCTTACTCCATTTAAGGTGGTCTTAAACTAATCTCGAAGATTTATATAGAGAATTGGGTGCCTTACTCCATTTAAGGTGGCCTTAAATTGATTTCAAAGGATGAGAATAGGATGTCTTACTCCATTTAAGGTTTTCTTAAACCTATCTTAAAGATTTGTGTAGAGAATCAAAAGTCTTACTCCATTTAAGGTGGTCATAAATCAATCTCGAAGGATGATAATAGGAGGTCATACTCCATTTATGGTGGTTTTTAACCTATCTCAAAGATTAGTGTAGAGAATCAAATGTCTTATTCCATTTAAGGTGGCCTTAGACCGATCTCAAAGAATGAGAATAGGACGCCTTATTCCATTTAAGGTGGTCTTAAACCTATCTCGAAGATTTGAAGGTGGCTTTAGATTGATCTCCAAGAATGAGAGTAAGATGCCTTACTCCATTTAAGGTGGTCTTAAACCTATCTCGAAGATTTGTGTAGAGAATCAGATGCCTTACTTTTTTTAAGGTAGCCTTAGAACAATCTTGAAGAATGGGAATAGGATGCCTTACTCCATTTAATGTTATCTTAAACCTATCTTCAATATTTGTGTAAAGAATCACATGCCTTACTCCATTTAAGGTGGCGTTAAACAGATCTTAAAGGATGATAATATGATGCCTTACTATATTTAAGGTGTTCTTAAACCTATCTTAAACATTTGTGTAGATAATCAGAG
This sequence comes from Phalaenopsis hybrid cultivar, assembly GCA_002079205.1. Taxonomy (NCBI): domain Eukaryota; kingdom Viridiplantae; phylum Streptophyta; class Magnoliopsida; order Asparagales; family Orchidaceae; genus Phalaenopsis; species Phalaenopsis hybrid cultivar. Next base: position 53,648 of record JXCR01145685.1, read on the forward strand.
GCCTTACTACATTTAAGGTGTCCTTACACCAATCTCAAAGGATGAGAATAAGATGTCTTACTCCATTTAAGGTGGTCTTAAGCCTATCTCAAAGATTTGTGTAGAGAAACGAATGTCCTAATCCATTTAAGGTTGCCTTAGACCAATGTTAAAAAATGAGAATAGGTCGCCTTACTCCAATTATGGTGGTCTTTAACCTATCTCAAAGATTTGTGTAGAGAATCAGATGCCTTACTTCATTTAAGGTGGCCTTAAACCAATCTCAAAAGATGAGAATAGGATGCCTTAGTCCATTTAAGGTGTCCTAAACCTTTCTCGATAATTTGTGTAGTGAATCGAATACCTTACTGCAATTAAGATTTTCTTAAATCAATCTTGAAGTAGGAGAATAAGATGCCTTACTCGCTTTAAGGTTGTCTTAAATCTATCTCAAATATTTGTGTAGAGAATCAGATGCCTTACTCCATTTAAGGTAGCCTTAAATCGATCTTGAACAATGAGAATAGGATGCCTTACTCCATTTAATGTTATCTTAAACCTATCATGAAGATTTGTGTAGAGAATCAAATGCCTTACTCCATTTAAGGTTGCCTTAATCCGATCTTGAAGGATGAGAATAGAATGCCTTACTCCATTTAAGGTGGTCTTAAACCTATCTCAAAGATTTTTGTAGAGAATCAGATGCCTTAATCCATTTAAAGTGGCCTTAAACCAATCTCGAAGGATGAGAATAGGATGCCTTACTCCATTTAAGGTGGACTTGAACCTAAGAGGTGGCAGAAAGAGCATATTGAGTAAGAAAGCTCGATGACTCACATCCATCTCAAGAGGTAGTGAGAAGGAATTGGAATCTTGGTACTAACCTCGAGAACATCATGAAAATAGTGTAAAGAATTTGTGGTATAAATCTCATAGATATATGGTATTTGATATTGATGAGAAAAATTTGTAAGATTTTGTGCAGAGTGTGAAACTTCGCGGAGATGTGAAGAAATTAGTGCAGATAAGGATAATCATGCTATGAAAGTTGAGAGTAAGAAACCTCAAACTCGAGAGAAACAAACTTAAGAAAATTATTATTTTCTTTTCTTATTATCTTTATCACATTTAATTATCAAAGCACATTTTCAAAATTTAATTTTCATTGGTTGATTGAATTTCAAAAATAGTTTAAATTTTATTATCAAACTTTTGTTGTATTGTTCTTTGTTCATTATGATTTAAAACCAATGTATGGTTCCACAACTCTTTATCAATCACACAAAAAGGACAATTTAACAAACATGTTGAAATATACAAGATATTTCATTAATCTGCTTCAAACAGGTGTTACAGACTGATTACATGCTGAAGCATCAAAAGAGACAACATGATGAATATATCTGAAACATCATATGCTGAATACATGATATATATCAAACACATCTGATACATTTCATATCATATCTGCTACATTATGACACGGTACAAAACTGCCTACTGACTGTCTTTCTGTCCTCTATGGGGTGAGAACTTGATCAAGTTCACCTATTAAGCCACGATCTAGGACAAGAATTTCCTTTTAAATGTACTTAGAGGTGCAACCATTTCATTGCTCGTATGGGCGCAGTTCTTCCAACTCTGGATCCGGTCGGAGCCCATACAGTGCTTTACTGTCATCCATTCCTCTGAATGTCATAGACACTTTTCGATGTCGTACTCCTATAATTTAGTGCTTGGCTAAGTCTGCTCTATTTTTCCTTAGAATTAGTAATGAACCCATTAGTAGCAGAATATCGACGGATCCTTTGAACTCCCTAGGGCTAACAACATTGATCCGTTTTAGGAACAGATTATTACTTTGGCTCATGAAAAACAACATGCAGAAGGGTCTTACAAAATCATGGTGGTCTAAATGTGGAGGGATAAAATCTCCTTCTTCATAGATATTGATCGTACATTTATTTTAAATACATTTCCTTCATGATAGATGATGATTATACAGTTATTTGAAATGTAGTCCGTTTGTAGTATACTCCATCTGACCATCTTTCTGATAATTCTATTTTTCTCAAAAGGTAGAGAATCCACCTTGTCATATTTGAGAATGCCCGA
>JXCR01145685.1:68648-179289 GCA_002079205.1 Phalaenopsis hybrid cultivar
TTTTCTTTCAGGTACAGGTAAAAAGGTGGAAAATGCTTAAGGGAGTGAAAAATGATCAAATTTAGAGCAAATAGGTGAAATATGTGAAAAAGTGTTTTGGCGGCTAACCGCCAGATCCGACGCGTAAGTGTCTGATAAACAGAAAAGGCCATGCCTAAGCGCCAGAGGCCCTGCGCTTACGCACCGTGACATTTATAAGTGGTTACAACCACCATCGATAATAATTATTACTAAAGAATGCAACTCTTAGAGAAATACATCGAATCAAGACACATTTTGAAGAGATACCAAATCACTTTTTAGAGAATTATAAAAGAAGGGAGATTGGGACTTTGAAAGTCGTCCTGAAAGTACTGGGAAAGTTTTGAAAGTTCAAAAATTGAGGAGTTAGTTGGAGATATTTTCAGGCACGTCATATTTATCTTTCTCTTATTTTAGTTTTATATTAAGAGTGTTGTAGAAGACAAGATATTTAAAGGAACTTCAAGAGTTTTGTGGAGGACTTAAGATAAGTTTTTATCTTTTTTTTTAGACTACTTTTGATTTTAGTTGAGACTTGTTGTTGGTTTGAAAATGATTTTTACCTTAAACTAAAGTGTGGTTTTGTTTTCTCCATGGATTCTAAGTAGTTTTCATTATCTTTCTTCTTAAAATGATAAGTAATTAAGTGTTGGATGGAAGTTGTGGAGAGTATTGATCTTTAATGTTGGAAGAAGTTATGATGATTTAAATCCATGTACTTCATTTACTTCTTGATTTTGCCAATCCACATGTTAAAATTTGTTGTGAGAAAATGTAAGAACCAGGCTGGTATTGTCTGAGTCAACAATTGGACAGAATCACATGAGGTTGTATAAATGAGAATGTAGTTCATATGATTGAGTGCAAATAAATACAAAATTATTCATTGAAGGGTGTAGAGTTAGAGGACTTTAAAGTGACAGGTTAAAGCCCTCAACTTGGTTTATTGTTTTAGGTTATAATACGAGATGTTAGCCTCAAGGTGGAGGGAATCGAGGGAACTCTAGAGTGAGAGCTAGTATCTTCCCTCCCTAGCCAGTCTTCAGAACTATTCAAACTTTAAACTAGTCAATGTTCTTTATAGCATCTCCAGTAAGGGTAAAGAATATTATTGCTCCTATTTGGCACAACACAATATGCGTACTTCCACAATAAAATTTCTATACTAATTACTGATTCATGATAATGAGAAAGATATTTATGTTTAGTACTTTTCTTCTACAAAATACTCAAGTTATCTTCTTAGGTTTATATTGTTTTTGTTAAAATATTAAAATTACCAAAAATATTTAAACTTTATTTACTGCAAAAATATCTATAGTTTAAATAATTATCTTTTCATAAATAGAAAGTTTTCCAAAAAGTGCATATTGCATATCTTCCTTGTGGGTTTGATATTCGGGTCTTAATAAAAAAGTCCTATATTACTTAATAACGATATGTATACTTGCGTAGTATCCCAATATATATAAATTAAAAGTTAAATTTTTATTTTTTTTTCAGGATCAAGTTTTTGGTTTTTTTGTGAAATAAAGAACTATAAGTGAAAAATATAATTAGAATTATTGTTTTATTATTGCATATACGCAGTTATTGGGGATCAAGTTTTTGGCGCCGTTGCCGGGTATGTGAAGTGAAAATTGTAAAGAATCTATTGATTTAAAAGCAAATTTCTATTTTTAAAAAGTATTATTTAAACTTTAAGTCATTTTATTTTATTTTGTATGTGTTTAGTTTTATTTTATTTTATGTTAGTGTATGTGTAGTTTATGTTCTGAAGGACAAGTGCCCTATGATTTTGAATTAGAGAGAACTGTTAGAAAAAATAGAAAAACAAAAAAAATTAAAAATCTTGATAAATCCAAAAAAAAATTATAGAAATGGCGAACCATAATGATCAAAATGCTGAAATTCATCAAGAGTTTAGACCTTTAAGAGATTATGCCAACCCTACTTATAATGAACATCATTATAGTTTTTAAAAACCTACTATAGTGGCTAATTCATTTGAGTTTAAACCTGCTATTATCCAAATGATATCAAATAATCAGTTTGGGGGATCACCAACTGAAGATACTTGTTATTATCCAAATGATATCAAATAATCAGTTTGGGGGATCACCAACTGAAGATCCAAATTCAGCTATTATCCAAATGATATCAAATAATCAGTTTGGGGGATCACCAACTGAAGATCCAAATTTATGCTAATTTTCTAGAATTGTGCGCTACATTTAAATACGATGGTGTATCAGATGATGCCATAACTGAAGATCCAAATTTACATCTTGCCAATTTTCTAGAATTATGTGCTACATTTAAATACGATGGTGTATCAGATGATGCCATAAGACTAGGTTAGAATTGTGCACTACATTTAAATACGATGGTGTATCAGATGATGTCATAAGACTTAGGTTATTTCTTTCTCACTAAGGGAAAAATCTAATATGTGGTTGAATTCATTAGCACCTGGATCAATCAGAACTTGGGGTGATTTAACACAAAAATCTCTTGCAATATATTTTCCACCATCAAAAACTGCAAAGCTTAGAAATGATATTACATCTTTTAATCAGTTCAAAGGGTAATTAATTTATGAAGCATTGGCAAGATTTAAAGAACTATAAAGAAAGTGTCCACACCATGCTATAACAGATTGGTTAATAATTCAAACTTTTATAATGGATTAGTTGGATCTCTTAAATTAATTATTGATGCCGCTGCTGGTGGTTCATTGATGTCAAAACTATTTCATTATGCTTATGCTTTAATTGAGAAAATGGCTACCAATAATTTTCAACAACATTCTGAGAGGGTGAATCTTAAGAAAGTAGTTAATATTCATGAAACTGATGCATTTACTATGTTAGCAAATCAAGTTGTGGCAATTTCAAAGAAGTTAGACTAATTTGGAATGAATTTTTCTCAACCAATTTCCATGATATAAAAGAATTGATTAGACCAAATGGTAATTTATCAAGCATCATTAGAAACTTTGAATCATAAATAATAAGCAGAATAACCCATATTCAATTTATTATAACCCAGGTTAGAAAAACCATTCCAAATTTAATTGCAATAACAATTCGGGTAGTAATAATCTACAATGGGGGAACAACCAAGTAAACACATTGGGAAACTGGAACAATCAAGGGAAATCTACTTATCCTCTAAGTTTCAACATTAATACACAATTTAAGGAAAAGTCGTTCAACTTAGAAATATTGAGAATCAACTTGGTGTTACAAATGGAAAATCAATTACAAAGTTAAGGAGCTACAATTAGAAATATTGAGAATCAACTTGGGCAAATAGTAAATTCATTAAGTAATAGATCAGAAGAAACACTTCCTAGGAATACTAAATCAAATTCAAAAGACCAGAATAAAGAGCAAGTAAAAGTCGTTCAACTTAGAAGCGGACGAGAGTTGGAAGGTAAGGTTCAAAAAGAAATATAAGTAGAGAGAGAAGAAATTGAAGAATCGATAGAGGGTGCTCCAAAAGATTCTAAAAGATCTATTTCTCCACTAAAAATTGATTTCGAACCACCTCCATTTCCTCAAAGACTTCATCAGCAGAAGTTGGATAAGCAATTTTAAAAATTTATGGAAATATTTAAGATGCTTACAATTAATATTCCATTTGCTGAAGCCTTAGAACAAATGCCAAGCTATATAAAGTTTTTGAAGGATATTCTAAATAGGAAATAGAAGTTTGAAGATAATGAGACTATTGCACTTAGTGAGGGGTGTTGTGCTATAATTCAGAAAAAGCTTCCTGAAAAGCTTAAAGATCTTGGTAGCTTTAAAATTCCATGTGCAATAGGAGATAGATTTTATGGGGAAGCTTTATGTGATTTAGGTGCAAGCAATAACCTTATGTCATTATCAGTATTCAAAAGATTGGGATTAGGAGAAATAACCCCTACTACTATAACTTTGTAGTTAACAAATCATTCGATAACATACCTTAAAGGAGTTATAGAAGATGTCCTAGTGAAAGTGGATCTATTTATGTTTCTAGTTGATTTCATTGTGTTAGATATGGAGGAAGGTAAAGAGATACCTATCATTTTGGGGAGAGCTTTCTTGGCCATGGAAGAGCAATGATAGATGTGCAGAAAGGGGAATTAACAATGCACGTCAATTATCAAACTGTTACTTTCAATATTCAAGATCAATGAAATATCCTGCAAAAGGTAAAGATGATGAATGTTATAGGATGTATGTTATAAGATATCTAAGTGAATGTCATTTTAAAAAAACTTATGAAGAAAAATCTAAAGAAAAAGATTTGAAACACGAGCAAGAAGAGGAATTAGATCGATGTGAAGAACTTTTTAAGGAAGATTCAAACTATGTTCGAGAAAGTTTTGAAATTTTGGACACGATAAACAAAGATAAATCATTTTGTCCATCAATTGAAAAACCTCCAGAACTTGAGTTGAAGCTACTTCCTGAACATTTAAAATATGCCTTTTTAGGTTATTTTACTACTTTACCAGTTATAATTTTCTCAAAATTAATGATGGAAGAAGAAGAAAGGTTGATGAAAATATTGAAAAATTTTAAGAAAGCCTTTGCATGGACAATTGTTGATATTAAAGGAATCAGTCATTCAATTTATATGCATAGAATTCATATGGAAGAGAACTGCAAACCCAGGGCTGATCCTCAAAGGAGACTGAATCCTATTTTGAAAGAAGTTGTTAAGAAAGGAATTTTAAAGTGGTTAGATGCTGAAATTATCTACCCTATTTCAGATAGTGAATGGGTTAGTCCAATTCACTGCGTTCCTAAGGAGGAGGAACTATAACTGTGATTGAACATAATGAATTATTACATACTAGACAAGTTACAAGGTGGCAAATATGCATTGATTATAGAAAATTCTTACCACTAGGAAAGATCATTTTACATTACCCTTTCTAGATCAAATGCTGGATAGACGAGTTGGGCATATATTTTTCTTTTCTGGATGGATATACTGGTTATCACCGAATAAAAATATCTCGTGAGGATTAAGAGAAAACAACTTTTACCAGTCCTTATGGTACTTTTGCTTTTAGAAGGTTGCCCTTTGGTTTATGTAATGCCCCTGCTACATTTCTAAAATGTATGATGACAATTTTTTATAATTTAATTGAAAAAGGGATTGAAGTATTCATGGAAGATTTTTGAGTGTTTCAAACTTCATTCGACTCATGTTTAGAACATTTATCTAAAGTTCTTAAACGCTATTAAGAAATAAATTGTCCTTAATTGGAAAAAATGCTAATTTGTAGTAGCAGGTCGAATTGTATTAGGTCATCAAATATCAAAAAATGGTATGCAGGTAGATCCTGCTAAGATTCAAGTGATCGCTAATTTACCTTATCGAACAAATGTAAGGAAAATTAGGAGTTTTTTAGGACCTGATGGGTTATATAGGCAATATATTAAAGATTTTTCAAAGATTGCTAAGCCTTTATGACATTTATTGGAGAAAGATGTAATTTTCAATTTTGATAAGGAATGCCTAAAAGATTTTAATTTATTAAAAGATCACTGCACCAATTATACTTTCACAAAACTGGGGAAAAGCTTTTGAATTGATGTGTGATGCTAGTGATTATGTTATAGGAGCTATTTTAGGACAATGATATGATAAAATTTTCAAGTAATTTACTATTCTAGTAAAACTCTTAATGAAACTCAAAACAATTATATAATAACTGAAAAAGAGTTATTAGCAATAGTATATGCTTTTGATAAATTTATATCATATTTAATTGGAACTCATTATGTAGTGCATACAGTTCATTCTGTTATTAAATACTTAATAAAAAGAAAGATGTTAAACCTGGACTTATAAGATGGATTCTTCTATTGCAAGAATTTGATTTTGAAATAAAAGATCGAAATGGGCCTGAAAATCAAATTATTAATCATTTATTCATTTGTCAAGGCTTAAGTAAGAAAAACCACTCTGTTTTGAAAAGAAATTAATGAAATTTTTTCAGATGAAAAATGGTTCACTATTAACGAGTGGTGTGTTTCGTGGTATGCTGATACAGCGAAAATTGATGCATTTTTAGACCCATATTTTATACTCATTTTTGGTGAATTGCATTTTAATGGAAGGTATTTTGATGTTTTCTTGCAGGTTGTTGATTTATAGAGCATAAAGAAAAAAGAAAACAAAAAGGACGAAATTTAGAGTCAAAATTAAGTTTTTGAAGAAATGCTCAACACCGAGGTCAGCGCCGACGACGTAGAACAATTTAACGCTGGATATTTTTACTCAGCGCCGACGGCGCCAAACGAGCGCTGACGGCGCCAAAGGATGTACAGACCCTGTTTATAGAAGGTTTGATGTATTTAGATGACTTTTTGAAGAGTTTTGGGAGGCACCTCATTGAGAACTGACCTTGGGCTCTATTTTAGGCCTAATTTCATCAGAAAATTCGCTCCTCTACGTTTTTCACTCCTCTACGTTCTTTTTTAGCTCCACATCTTTCCTTTTCACTACCATATTGGGGTCAATTAGTGATTTTACCTTCATAGTTTAAAGTTTTTGGGGTGAGATTTAATGTGAAACTTTCCATAAGAGAGTTGGAGAAGGAGAAAAGTGAGAAAATTCGTCTTCCCGCATTTCTAAGGAAAGGCTACAAAGGATTTGCTTTGAGAAAGATTTCTAGATAAATTTGTTTTTTTATTTAGTGTTGTATGAACTTTATTTTATATATGAAAATTGTGTTTTGTTGTATCTTTCTCATGAAGTCTAATTAGTTCCCTCTATCTTTCCCCCTACTCTGAGATATGGTGAAATGAAGAGATAAAATGAATGTGTCATAATTAAAATATAAAATAAATTGTGATCATTTTTCAACTCCGAACTTAATTTATTTTTCAATCTAGCAAATTAATTTGTTAAAATATGTTGTGAAACATGTGATCCGGGAAATGGAGTATGAGTTCTTGAATAGAGTGAGGATCACATTTAATTTCATGAAGGAGAAATTGGTTCCTAAAATTAAGTGCTAATAAATAAGGAAATATTTTTTGTTAGGTGTAAATTTGGAGAATCTTTAGGGTGACAAATTAAAATCCCTAATTTGGTCTTAATGTTGAAAAACTAAAGCGAGAGTTAGCCTTCAGGTGAAGGGAAGTGGGAGCTCTAGAGTGGGAGTCGGTATCCTCCTGCCTAAACCACGGATTTAGGGACTAAACCTGAGATTAGCCAATGATTTTCTATAACACTGCATCAGGGTAGAGAACACATTTAAGGACTAACCTAAGAATAACCAATGAGTTTCTACGCACTATATCAGGGTAGAGAATTAAAATTACTCCTATTTGGCACAATACATATTAAAACATTTATCTCATCTCATTTCACAAGAATTTCATTATAGCTGGAATGATGCTTTTTCACAAAAGAAATCTTCATTACTTAAACATAGTTCTTAGATTAGTATTTAATATTTAAAAGTTGCATTTCCATTTTTGCTAATAGTTAAGTGATTTAGTTTGGTTAAAATCTTAACATTCAAAATTAGTGATAGTGATTTCATTTGATTTTTATTAGATTTCCTATTAAAAATTATCATTGCTAACTTATACGTTCCCCGTGGGATCGATATTTGGGGCTTAAATAGAAAGTCCATTATTACTTGATAATAATATGTATACTTGTGTAGTATCCCATTATTAATTGTGTATAATTATATATATTTTACACAACTTAATTTTCATATAAGGACCAAATTTTTTGTGTTGTAGTGGTGTCAACTTCATAAATCCTTACATATAAAAATTCGGGATCAAGTTTTTTGTGTTGTTGTTGGGGAAGGTAACGGTTAAATTTTATTAAATTAAATAGTTTTGATAAATTAAAAAATTTAGATAATATATGTATATATATATATATATATATATATATTTATTTATTTATTTATAAAAACATAAAAAAAATATTAAAAAAATTCNTCATTGTTTATAGTTGAAAAATCATCACAATTTATTTTACATTTTAATATTGGCACATACATATTATCTCTTCATTTCACCATATCTCAGAGTAGGGAGAAAGATAGAGGGAACTACTCAGACTTCATGAGAAAGAAATAACAAAACACAAATTTCATATATAAAAGAAAGTTTATACAACACTGATAAGTAAACAATACATATCTAAAAAATCTTTCTTAAAGCAAATCCTTTGTAGCCTTTCCTTAGAAATGTAGGAAGAAAATATCTCTCACTTTTCTCCTCTCCAACGCTCTTACAGAAAGTTTCACACTAAATCTCACCACAAAAACTCTAAACAATGAAAGCAAAATAAAAAAAATTGACTCCAATATGGTAGTGGAATGGAATGATGTGGTGCAAAAAATGAACGTAGATGAGTGAAAAACGTAGAGGAGCCGCTTTTTCTGATGAAATTTGGCCTTAAATAGAGCCCAAGGTCGGTTCTCCAAGAGGTTCCTCGAAAAACTCTTCAAAAAATTATCCACATACATCGAACCATCTAGAAATAGGGTCTGCACCACCTTTGGCGCAGTCAGAGCTCATATGGCGCCGTCAGCGCTGAGTAAAAATCTCCAGCCTTAAGTTGTTCTGCGCAGTCGACGCTGACCTCAGTGTTGCCAGCGCGGAGCATTTCTTCAAAAACGTAATTTTGCCTCCAAATTTCATCCTTTTTGTTTTCTTTTTGTTTTAAGCCCTAAAAATCAACAACCTACAAGAAAACATCAAAATACCTTCCATTAAAGTATAATATCACCAAAAATGAGTATAAAATAAGAGTTTAAAATGCATATATTTTTGGTGTATCAGGAGCTTAAGAGGAGTTTCCCATTGGATGTTCAAGCCTGCAGACTAACTGATACACCAAAAAAATATACTATGTTAAGTACCTATTTTATGCTTATTTTTTATGATATTGCACTTTAAAAATGGGTATTTTTGTATTTTTTGATGCACGTATATCATTTTTAGGCATTTGGAGCAAACATGGCAAAACAGACAAAATTTTGTGCCAAAATAGTGAATTTTAGGATTCTCGCGCATGATGTGCCAAAATCCAGAGAACCAACACATCATGTGCCATATCAAAAACTTGATGCGGGGGGATTTAGTGTGAGAATTTTGCATATATTTTTCAATATTACAAAATTACACACGACAGATAAACAATAAATATTCAATATAATCCCAACAAAAATACATTTTATGAAAATAATTCATCTTTTAAAACACTTTTAAAATTGACAAATCCCCTTTAAAATCAACGCAAGTATACGTATTGCTAAAGTAACAAAGGGCTCTAATGGAGTCCTAGATATCGATCCCACAGGGAAGCTGAAAAATCCTAAAGTAAATTATGAAAATTAGTTTATAACAAAAACAAAAACAAAATTAAAAGTAAAGTGTGAATTTTGAAAATTAACTACTCAAGTGAATGCTAATTAAAATGCAGATGTAAGACTACAGAAGTTAACTAAACTAAATACTAAACTTTCAAAAGTAAAATTACAAAAATTAAACAAAGTTTTTTGTTGTGATGGAAAGTTCAAATTTAAGAAAGCATCCTTCCCCTTTACAATGAGTATATGGATTGTGAAGAAATTGAAATCTTTTGAAAAAATATATACAAACTATTTTGTGCCAAATAGGAGTAATCCTATTCTTTACCCTCTTCCGAGTGCTATAAAGAACATTGATTAATCTAGAGTTTGATCCCTAATTTTGTGGTTAGGCTGGAAGGATACCAACTGCTACTTCAGAGCTCCCACTACTCCCTCCCTCCCTCCCCTAAAGGCTAATAATCTCTCATTAGTTTCCAATCAACTGGACCAAATTGGGGATTTTAGTTTGTCACCTTAAAATCTCGAATTCTGCATCCAACAAAGTATATTTATCTATTTATTTGCACCCAATCCCATGGATGACAAACTCTCCCATGAAATCAAATATGATTCTCCCTATATTATATAAATCATACCTCATTTAAGAATTTATGTCTCTCAACATGTTTTAATATTTCGGTTGGCCAGATCAAAAAGTAAATGAAGATTGAAGTTCAAATCATCACAAATTATTATCATTTAAAAGCATGGAAAAAAAATCTATTCTTCACAAAACCATATCGCAAAGTAGGTAGAAGGATAAAGAACACTACTCAGAATTCATGAGAAGGATACGATAAAATATGGACTTCATATATAAAAACAAGTTTACAAAATAAAAGAAATAAAATTACAACTTATCTCACAATCATTCCCAAGAAAATCCCTAGAAGTTCTCACCAAGCATTTCTCTCTTTACAATCACTCTCAATTCTCTCTTAGAAGCGTAATGAAGAAAAAGTCTCTCACCTTCCCTCTCTTCTTATAACCCTAGAAAAGATCTCCTCTTCTCTCTCTATACCTAACTCACGCCCCCTCTCTCTCTCTCTCTCACGGCACACACTAAAAGCCTCTTTTAACTCTATGAATTCTTCTTCTTTTAATTTAGGTTGCCTCCTTTGGAAAAGAATTCAAAATTCCCTCCAAAATTTCCTCCAAAAGCAAACTCTTTTGAATTCAAAAGATGTGTCATTTGATGCAAGAGTCATATCTTTTCATAAAAGAACCTTCCAAAGTGTCTAGATGCATTGAATCACTCTAAGAGGAGTGTAGAACAAGAGTCCCATTGAAAATTCATGCAAAATTCATCTCAAACTACCTTAATTTGGAAAAGTCGTCTTTGACGCATCATGCGCCAGTTCTCTGGGTTTTGGCGCATCATGTGCCAGAATCCCAAAATTCGTTGTTTTGGCTATAAATTTTGTCTTTTTTGTCATTTTTGCTCCAAATGCCAAAAAATGATATACCTGCAACAAAAACACAAAAATACCCTTTTTTAAATTACAATATCACAAAAAATAAGAATAAATTAGGTATTTAAAATAATATATTGATTTGGTGTATCGAAATCCCCCAAAATTAAATGTTACTGGTCCTCAAGTGACACTTTTATTACATAAAAGCATATGACTTAGGATAGAGATTAACTTATAACTTCTATACTTTAGTTCAAGAGGTCGAATAGCAAAATTTAAGAAAAATCGTTTAATAACTTAGATTCAAACTCTAAGTCTAGGAATACTTAGTAATCAAATTTAAGATTTCTTAATCTCTATTCATTTCAAGAAGAATTGTAATTTGTCATATCAAGGATATTTAAAGCATTCATATGAAAAAGAACTTCATGAAAGCTTTACTAGGAATGCTAGTAATAATTCAATACAAGTTTAGAAAATGTAATAAAGCTCCTTTAAGTTGATTAAAGTGAAGCAAATTTTTTATTAGGCATCTCCTCAAGCTTCTCCTCACTTATTTTTTCTTTTCTTTTTTTTTCTTTTTTTAATTTCAGGATATTTTAAATCATTTCTTTTCTTTTTCTTTTGCTTCTTCAAGTGAGGATTACTATATATAGATAGCCTTTAATAAATTTGAACTTCACTATCTTCTTCTTAAAGTCAAAACCCCATACCTTTCTTTACTTTATAAATTCATATTAGTTTATGACTTTTTTTATAAAATCTCATTCTTTTATTCTTACATAAAACTCTAAGATTCTTAATACTTCAAAAATACAATTTTCATTACTTTAAATAGAAAAACATAGTCTTATCATATCATACCAAATATATATAACTTTAGAATTGACCTTATTATTAAAAAAAACTTTTTACCAAAATTTACCACAATATTTATAAACATAAGTATAGTCATTTAAAGTTAAATCTTCATATCCCAGGCCATGTTAAATTAATTTTAAAATTATAGTTACTTAAGGACAAATAAAGTTTAGTTTACTCCTTTTCAAAAGAAAATTGTCTTTCCGCCAAACTTGAGTAATTAAGTGATTTTAAAGATATTTTTAGTATAAAATTTAGTAGGTGAAAGAAAATATTAAATGCATGAAAATAAAAATTGGTCTGTAGAGGATTTCTAACTATGAAACTGGGCTCTGGTATACTGAAGGTACTTACTGTAAAAATACATACAAGCTTTAAAGAACTAAATAAAACATAATATAATCTAGAGAACTTGGTGAGAATTAAAAACATAAACACAAAAAAATGAAAAAAAAAACTAAACTAAAAATACTAAAAATGCAGAAAATTTGAAATCTACAGTTCTTATTACAGATTCAGTTCACAAGACGTCATAAAAGTTTTTACTATAATAGTTTTCAAATGAAAGTACATCACAATACAAATAACAATAACTGTCAAACATTAAAAAAAACTAAACTATAGTCATAAAATATCAATCCTCATCTCTTTCCTTTTCATCATTTGGTTCTTCTTCTTCTACTAACTATTCTTCATCATGAATGGGAGTATAGGGAGTGAAACTAGGGCAAGAAAGAAAGTCCACATTAGGTTCACCCCTAAGATGTCTTACTATGGCATTCTCAAACTCAATATCATGTTGTACTCTCCTCTGCTGATATTCATCATTATATGCATTCCTTGCTCCTATCTCTCCCAACTAAGTTTGAATATTAACTATTTCCCCTTGTTTGAATCATGAGTTGATCCATAATACCTTTAAGCGATGTTGATCGAGAAGTAGATGCCCCTGCAGTAGATGTAGAGGGTCTATCCCTTCTTTTACATCTAAAATCAACAAATGATTCTACTCTTTGAATCATATGCCTCCCAATTGGATTCTGTGGCTGTAATCTTTCTTCGTTTCTATGGGATTCTACTCCTGATTGTTCTTAAAGAGTGAAAATCAAGGCAGGGTATCCCAAACCTCCAGCTGTAGAACTACCAACTATACTTCGATCATGCGAAACTATAAGTGCACCAACATCTATTTCCTTCATGTTCTGAATGCAATAGTTTAGTACAACTATGTCTTTAGTAACATCAACCAAATGATTTGTTGGCAACAATCTAGTAGAAATGAAGTGGTGTCACACTATTGAATGAATAGTCAACATGGAAGGAGAGAATTTAACTATCTTGCTATTCTTAATCTTCATTTCCCCTTTTCCATCAGTTAAAAATGCAATCACTTCCTCCAGTGATGAATCAGTTATCACAAATTCAGTGTATTCATCAAAAAATACATTTCTAAGCCCATAAAAAGCATTGATCCTTTCAGCAGAAAATTCAACTTATCTCTCACCAAGATGTGATCTTCAACAGTGAACCTTAGGTTTGCATAAAACTCCTGAACCATTGAGATAATTGCTACGACAGTGAAGTGGCAGAATCTTCTCCAGTTCCGAGCGAGAATCAGTCTCTTGACCTCTTCACCCGAGTTTGTAAATGCCCATTCTTGGATCATTCTTTTTGTTTCCATCTGAGTATTGTAACTATGCTGGGATTTGAAACTAACAAATCTTCATGCATCAAATTCCTCGGACGACCTTCCTCTCTTAACTCGGGGAGCCAATTGGAAATTCTACAAAAATCCAAATGTTGTCCACTAAATCAAAAATCTAACTCCTCAAACAAGATTATTTGGTAAGAAACTTTTCACCATGAGTTTTCTTCAAGCTTTTTCATCAAAACTTCAAAATTTCAGGTTTCCCAAATCTATGGTGAAAATTAAAAATTTCTAAGTTAAATTGAAGCTCTTACCAAGAGAAGATGAAATCTATGGTTTTTAGCCTCCGAATCCTTCTCTTTTGCCCACAATGTGATGCCCTAGACCAAGGTTTTGAGGTAGGTGATGACTCAACCAGTGAAAATGTAGTTTGTCTGTACAATTTAACTATTTTCTAGGCAATAAGGCGTGTTCATACTTTTGGCGCATCAGGCGCCAATCTAGCACATCAAGCGCCAGAGCTTAAATTCTCTAAATTTCATTTTCTATAAAAATTCGCTCCGTACCGCTTTACGTCAACCTCTGTTTGACTCAAATAAATCATTCTAAGCATACATAAACATCACACTAACACAAAAAATTCACAAACAATACGAAACTCACATTTATATATGAAATCCATGCTATTACTTACTAACATTTTCAAGCCAACAAACATCAAATTCAACGCTCTTAAGCAAACCAACATCCTAACACTGAAATCTAAACATCAAAATTCAAACATAAAAATAAATAGTGTTCATTAGAAAGGAAATGCAATCCAACTTAACAAACTAGAATAAATATTACTAAAAAAAAGGTTCCATGCATAAATTAAGATCAAACATCTTCTTCACTATCATCCTTGTGGATATCTCCCATAGTAGTAGTGCACATATAGGTTGTAGAAGGGTCGAAATGGAAATTAATTAATTGAATTTTCCTCCTCAATCCAAGCATGTTTCTTGAACATACGTACCAATCTATCTTTAATACACCCTGTATGTCCAAAATACTCCTTCAGTCTCAAATCCAGATGATCCAGTATTTCAGTAATATTTCCAATCACATGCATAAGATTCTGCACATCTTTCTCTATCTTCTTGATCCTCATTGAAAGTGCACTCAAGTTGTAGTAGGGCTGAACAGGTGATTAATTCTGAGATTCTTGACCCATTAGTACATTCATATCATTTTCATCTCCCATTCCAATACAGTTGCAATAGACTTCTGGATCTATCGGCTTCCAAGGAAGTAGCAATTTTTTGGATCTTTCATAAGGTACTTGCGATTGATGCATAGTAGGAAAATAGTGGATGGAAGTCCAAGTACAGTTGCAGATCCATTCACAATCAAACTCAAAACCGATTTTACAATAATAGCTCCAACATCAATAAATTTTCCGGTTTGAATGCAAAAATTCAGAATAGCATTCTCCTTAGTTACCTTACTTGTTTTCATGGTAAGCAGTAATTTTAATGAAATGAAGAGGTGTCAGGATTTTGAAACTGGATTTAAAAATGATGAAGGAAAACAAACATTTCCAACATCTCTGGTTTCTCAATTTGTATCTTCAATCATAAGGTAGCGGTAGAGTTCATTCATATTTTCTCTTGTAGGGGTAAAGTTTGCATAATGACAGATACACACATTTTCAATCATAAACATCTTGTTTATTCTTGAAGGAGTGAATTGCACAAACTTGCCTCGCACTTAAATCATTCCTTGGTTGATCCCATGAGGATTTGCATAAAATTCTTTTACTACAGGAACAACAACAATGGTAGTAGTGTAGCAACACACTTCTCAACGCCTCTGCGTAATAGTCTCTTCTACTCGAGTATTCGGCATGTTGAATCCTTGATTCAAAGTCCCCTTTCTTTGATAAGCCTCTTCTTCACTAGAACTCAATCATGTAATTTTTGTGCATGAAAATTGATGAACTTTCTCCGGTTGAAAATTCTAAATCTAGCGGAGTTCTTAGAGTGGGAAGCCATAGGATTTGAAAAGTGGTGACTCTTCCCTCATTTTCCCCCCTAAAATATGTTTTGGAGTCATTTTTTAGGATTTATATGGTGAAGAAACCGCCAAACATTGCCAAAAATTACCATTTGACATGATTTAAAAATTTTCGAACCTGCGGCGCATCATGCGCCAGTTAAAAATTTTTTGCCTTTTTTTATTTTGATCCATTAAATTCTCAAATTTTCTATAAAATTAGGTAAATAAATATGTTTCTAAATATTTTAGAAAAAACACAGACTACATAAAGATATAAAGAAAAATATACGTAAAATATTTCAAACAAAAAAACTAAAAAATAAACAAACAATGATGCGTATTGGTTGCCTCCTACAAAGCGTTTGGTTTCATGTCGTCAGCTCGACATTCCCAGTCTTATTTTGGGTGACCCAAAATTACAGTTTCTTTAAAATCTAGTCTTTGACCATCAAAATACGATTTCAATCTGTGCTCATTCACTTTAAATATTCATCCAGTCTTAGGATCTTCAATATTAACTGCCCTATAGGGATAGACTTTTATAACTCTGAGTGACCCTTTCCACCTAGACTTCAATTTTCTAGGAAATAATTTCAATCTTGTATCATATAATAGAACTTCCCATCCAAGTTCAAATTATCTTTTTATTATCTTCCGATCATGTCATTCTTTCATCTTTTTCTATGAATCCTCTCATTTTCGTAAGATTCATTCTTAATTTCTTCAAGCACATTCAATTGTAATAATCTTTTCTCACCAACTTCTTTCAAATTAAAATTTAATTATTTTATCACCCAATAATATTTATGCTCCAATTCAACTGGCAAGTGACAAGTCTTCACAAAAATTAATCTATAAGTGACACACCAAAAATATATGCATTTTAGACCCATATTTTATACTTATTTTTGGTGATATTGCACTTTAATGGAAGGAATTGTTTTGTGTTTTATTGCAAGTTATTGATTTTGAGGACTTGGAACAAAAAGGAAGCAAAAAGGATGAAATTTAGTGTCAAAATGGAGAGTTTAAAAAATGTTCAGCACCGATAGCGCAATTTGACAGAGAAGGCTGAATTAATTGAATGTCCTCTGGGACTGATGGTGTCAGTGTCGGTGCAGACCCTGTTTCTAGAAGATTTAATGAATTTGGATGCTTTTTGAAATGTTTTTGGCTGTACCTATTGGAGAAACGACCTAGGCTCTATTTAAGGCTGAAATTTGATCAAAAACTCCCCCTCTCACCATTTTGAGTTCTTCCACTCATTTCAGTTTTTTCTCTTCACACACTTACATTCTATGCCTTTTCATGCCATTAGTTAATTATTGTTTTTATAGTTTTCAGTTTTTATATTGAGTTTAAGTGTGAATTTATGTCCAAGAAGTGTTGGAGAGGAAGAGAAGTGAGAGATTTCTTCTTCCTACATTTCATAAGAGAGGCTACAAAGGATTTGCTTTGAGAATGAGTTTCAGATAAGTGTTGTTTTATTATTATTATTGTATGAACTTTCTTTTATATATGAAAGTTGTGTTTTTTTTATGTCTTTCTCAGGAATTCTGAGTAGATTCCCTTATCTTTCTCTCTACTCTAAGAAGTGGTAAAATGAATAGAATTTGGATGTGCCAATGTTAAAATTTAAAATAAATTGTGATGGTTTTTCAACTCCACTCTTAATTTTCCTTTTGATTTGGCCAATTGAAATGTTAAATATGTTGTGAAATATATGATCTGGGAAATGGAGTATGAGTTCTATAATAGAGTGAGAATCACATTTAAGTCCATGAAAGAGTGTTTCGTTCATGGAATTAAGTGCAAATAAAGAGGGAAATATAATTTGTTGGGTGTAGAATTGGAGATTTCTTGGGTGACAGACTAAAAATCCCCAATTCGATCTTAGTGTTTAAAAACTAAAGTGAGAGTTAGCCTTCAGCGGAAGGGAAGTGAGAGCTTTGGAGTGGAAGCCAGTATCGTCCTAGCCTAGCCACGGATTTAGGGACTAAACCTAAGATTAGTCAATGATTTTCTATGACACTAAATCAGGATAAGGAATTAAAATTGCTCCTATTTGACACAATACAGATTTAAACTATTTATCTCATGTCATTTCATCAAAAAGATCATTGTAATGGGAAAGATGTTTTTTCATATTAGAAAACTTCATCACATAAACATAGTTTAGTAGTTATTGTTTTAAATTTTGCTTTTCAATTTTGCTAGTAGTTAATAATTTAGTTTGTTAGCATCTTACACATTCAAAATGAGTGATAGTAATTTATTTTGATTTTTGTGAATTTCTTAGTTAATTTATCATTTCAAATTTAAACTTTCCTCGTGGGATCAATATTTGGGTTTTAAACAGAAAGTCTTACATTACTTGATAATGATACGTATACTTGCTTAAAATCCCAACCTTAAGAGCTTAACATTATTATTACTAAAATAGCACATCAAGTTTTTGGAACCGTTGTAAAGTGGAGTCAACTTTATAAATTTTACACAACTATATTCAACCGGGATCAAGTTCTTGGCACCATTGTTGGGGAAGGTAATGGTAAATTAAGTGATTTGGTAAATTGGGAAATTTAAAGATAAAAATATACAAAATACAAAATATCAAAAGAAAAAAATAGAAAATCCAAAAACCAATATATATATATATATATATATATATATATATATATATATAAAACTTTATATTACAAAGTGTTTTTAAGAAATTTTTCTTTGCTTATTATATTTGTTTATGCGAAATATTGGATCTGAAGATTTAGTACCTTACAATTTAGAATTAGAGCGTACTATCAGAAAAATTCAAAAACAAAAAAAAGAAATTAAAAATTTGAATGTAATGGAGAATAACTTAGATAATCAAAATTATTTCTGAAATTCACTAAGTTATTCATTAGTGATCCCTTATTTTTAATTTCTTTATTCATTAGTGATCCCTAAACAAAAATTGACAAAGACATTTAAAAGATTATGCTAATCCAACAACAGATGAACTTCACTTAACTATTCAAAATCCTGATGTTGCTGCTACTTCATTTGAGCTTAAAACTACTATTATCCAAATGATACAAAATAATCATTTTGGAGGAAAACCTACTAACGATCCTAACTTACATCTTGCTAATTTTCTTGAAATTTGTGCTACTTTTAATATGACACAGTGTCTAACGATGTTGTTAGGCTTGGACTTTTTCCTTCTCATTAAGGGATAAAGTCAAAGCTTGGTTAAATTCATTAGTGATCCCTTAATATTGCTAATATGCAAAGTACAACAATAATTTAGATTATATTTCACTTATATTTCCTTACTTTGAAATAAAACCAAAAACTTGATCCTGATGAAAAGTAAGAATTTAACTTTTAATTTATATATATTGGGATACTACACAAGTATATGTATCGTTATCAAGTAATATAGGACTTTTCGATTAAGACCTAAATATTGAAACCACAGGTGCAAATGTAGGAAGCCCAGACCACATACTTCATACCATATTACGATCATAAAATAAATCTCTCAGCTCTACTCTTCATCCTCTGAATCACCGCTATCGCAAACTTTTGTAGGCTCATAATCAGGGTATATAGGATATGGAGGAAATTGAACTCCTTGGTTACCCCTAATGAGGCTCTCCATAGATGAGTGAAATTTCTCTTCATAATCACTTTTTCTCCTATTATACCTATCAGTATGATCTGTAAAACGCTCTAAATTTTGTACCTTATCAGCGATAAAATTGATATTATCCATCATCCTTTGTAATAATTGATCCTGAGTCTCAGTAGACTCACCTTGAGATATAGAAACACATGAAGTAGATTGTCTAGATGAAGAAGCAGTAGAGGTAGATGTCGTAGATGTTTCTATTCCATAGCTTCTGGAAAATCCTCCTCTCCAGCCAAAAATCGAATGCTTAGAATAAGTCTTCACATTCACCTTATTAATGGGCTTTAGAGGTAATAATACTTCCCGCCAGCTATTATATTTAACTTCAGCCTGCTCACACAAAAAAAAAAGATCAGATAAGCAAATCCCAGACATGCAGTAGTAACAACTGTAGCAGAACTGATGATAGTCTGACAGATCAAAGCTCTAATGTTGATGTGCATTCTCTCTTGAATGCAATAGTTCAACATCGCTCTTTCTCTGGTCACTTCACTGAGATGATTGGTCGGAAGCAGACGAGCAGAAATGAAATAGTGCCAGGCCTTTGAAGGTGTACATAACTTTGAAGTTGGGAAATTTACTCTACTTTCATTAGTTATCTTCCAAAATCCTCTCCCAATAGTCAAGTATGAAATAATCTCATCTAACTCTGCTTCAGTAGGATTATAATTTGCATAAAAATATAAAGTATCCGGTGGTAAATGGTAAAACAAGTTGATTACTTCTGGCCAAAAAGGTACCAACTTTCCTCAAACCATAACTCGATTGTCTTCAGCTTCAAAGAGATTTTCATAGAACTCCCTCACAGCATAAATAACTACCACAGTAGAGAAATAATAGAATTATTCCCACTGTCGGTGAATAATTAAATCTTCCACGTCTCCGCCCGGATTTCTAAAACATCACTCTTGAATCAGTTTGCATGATTGCAACGCATCACTATACCAATCTTGAACTTTTGAACTAACAAATTTACTCGAATCAAACGGACTTTTCCTTTACTCCTCTTCATTCTTACTATCATTCTACAAATTTTATAAATTCCAACAATAACTTCAAAAATCAAGTCCAAACCACTAAACTAAAATTCCAAAATCTTAAACTACACTTCCTATGCAATCTCCATAGATTTTTCCTCATTTTTCACCATGAATAGTGAATCTTCAAATTTCTCAAAATGTGCTCAAAATACATTATGAAAATCCAAAATTTTTGCATAGAAGTAAAGCTCTTACCTCAAAAAACTCGGATCTAGCAAATTTCACTTGATTCCACCAAGAAATCTTCACTTTAGATGTGCCCTAGCCCTTACACATCACGATTTTGAGAGGTAAAAGACGATAGGAGGCGTTAAAAATGGTGTTTTCAGACCAAAATTTCACTTTTAACTGTTCACAAACCGGTTTTCCTGAATCCGCGCTTAAGCACGACTAAGTGGCTCTAAGGCACCTGCCTCTAGGGTTAGCTCGCACTTAACGCGAGATGTAGCGCTTATGCGCCAGTGAATTATTTTTTAAATCTTAAAATTTTAATAAAATGCACTATTTGCCTAAGTAAACCACCCCTAAATGGTCTCATAGCACATACCTCCCTTCTCTCTCAAAATTCTCCTTAATAAGTATTTCTATTTGAGGCTAAAACAACCCAAAATTTTCACAAAAAACAAACTTATATTAATTTGCAAACAAATACAAATACTATTGACACTTAATTCTCACTCCAAATAGTCTCAGATGAGAAAATTTTTCGAAGTACAAAACACTTAACACACATTCACAAGTAAACCCATAAGTAACATAAACTAACACATGTCTTAAACACTAAAAACACTTAAAGACAACAACTTTATTTACACAAAAATAAAAATATAACTTAATTCCTTTCTTCATTAGAAGGAACTAATTCAGGTCTTTCATTAGTCTCTCCTGGGGCAACTGGAATATAAAGTTCATAAAATAGACGGTGGTGATGTGCTCTGATGTATTCTTCTTCAAACCACTTTTGCTTAAGAAACATCTCAATATGCTAGTGTGGCTAAATTGCACTTTGACTAGTATGGCTAAATTGCAATACTTTGACTAGTGTGACTTAGGCTTCCTTTATTTAACTAGTGTGGCTAAATTGCATTTTCAATTGTCATTCAATATGCTCTAGATGTGCATGAATTTCCAAAACTTTAGTCTCCAGTACAGACATGGTATTTTCAATTTTGTTGATTTTCTCTGATATCCCTTCAATACTAACGGCTAAGAAACTGTTATACATTTCTTGTGCACTTTGACTAATGAATTTCTTCCTCATGGTCTATTCTTTCTTCTTCAAATCCATCTCCCATGAAGACATCATCTTAAAAGCTCTCTCTCTTTTAGACTTTAGGGCTAAAAATGATCTGGGGTGAAATTCCTTCACTAAACTCTTCTATTTATAGGCCTAAATCCTTCCAATAACTCCTAGACACGTTTAGAAACTATCTGGGCACATTTTTACAAACTTATAAGTTGTTTTCCCTTCTAAAATATTAATTTTGTACATGTTTTTAAATTGGTGCGCTTAAGCGTCGGATTTAGCGCTTAAGCGCCAGTGCACATTTTTGCACTCGACAACTTAACGTCCAAATTCTCATTTTAACATGTCTAGATCACTAAATAAAGTCTTAAAATCAATACTAACACATCATACTCTCAAAAATACTACCCCAAATTTTCTTAATCATACATAAAACAACAATCAAAATAAAAGCACACTGATAACTATGGGTTGCCTCCCACAAAGCGCTTGGTTTTACGTCGTCAGCCTAAAGTAACAAGTGTTTACTCTAGTTGACCCTACATCATTACATCATTAAACTTATGCTAATCCCCTATATAATAAGGTTTCAGTTTATGTCCATTCACTTTAAATAATTTCTCAGACTTAGAATCTTTAATATCTACAGCTCCATAAGGATAAACTTTAATCACAATAAATGAGCACATCCACCTGGACTTAAGTTTGCCTGGAAATAATATTAATCTTGAATTATATAACAAAACTTGTTGCCCTGGCTGAAATTTTTTAGTAAGAATCCTTCAATCATGCCACATGTTCATCTTTTCTTTATAAATTTTGGTACTCTCATAAGATCCATTCCTTATCCCTTCAAGCTCATTTAATTGTAATAATCTTTTCTCACCAACATCTTTTAAATTATAATTGAACTCTTTAATTGCCCAATATGCTTTATGCTCAAGTTCAACTAGTATGTGATACGCTTTCCCAAATATTAACCTATATGGGGACATTCCTATAGGAGTTTTATATGCAGTCCTATAAGCCCACAAAGCATAGTACCGACCAATCCATTTTAATTGGATTCACATATTTTTCAATAATTCTTTTAATTTCCTGATTGGATAATTTAGCCAAACCACTTGTCTAAGTCTGATAAGTTGTAGCAATCCTATAATTTATATGATATTTCTTTAATAACTTCTCCATTATGACATTTCTAAAATGACTTCCCCCATCAGGAATGATAACTCTTGGCATCCAAAATCTACAAAATATATTCATTTTTAAAAATTTTGCAACACTTTGAGAATCACGTGGAGGTAAAGCAACAACTTCTATCCATTTGAATACATAGTCCACTGCTAACATATTATATAAATTTATGAAATATGATATAAATGTTCTCATGAAATCTAATCCCCAAACATCAAATATTTCAACTTTTAACATATAATTGAGGGGCATCTCATTTCTTCTAGAAATATTGCCTACACATTGACATCTATCACAAGGTTTGATATAAGCATTAACATCTTTAAAAATTGTAGGCCATAAAATCCAAGATAGTAAAATTTTGTATGTTGTTTTATCAACACCAAAATGTCCCCTAAAATCAGAATTATGACATTTTTGAATAATCTCATAAGTTTCTTCTAATGGTACACATCTCCGAATAATTGGATCCTTTCCTTGTTTATATAAAATTGGGTCATCCCAAAAATAAGTCTTAGCTTTAGAAATAAATTTCCTCTTCTGTTGGTATGTCATTCCATATGGTATAATATCATTAAAAATAAAGTTCTTAATGTTGGCATACCACGGAACACGTCACTCATTAATAGTGAACTATTTTTCATCTAGGAAAATGTTCATTAATTTCATTTTCAAAACAGAGTGATTTTCTAATTCAAGCCTGAACAAATGATCAGCAATTTTATTTTCAACCCCCTTCTAATCTACTATTGCAAAATCAAATTCTTATAAAAGAAGAATCCATCTTATAAGTCGAGGTTTAACATCCTTCTTTTTCATTAAATACTTAATAGCAGAATGATTTGTATGCACTATACAATGAGTTCCAATTTAATGTGATCTAAATTTATCGAAAGCATATACTATTGCTAATAACTCTATTTCACTTGTTTTATAATTAATTTGAGTTTCATTAAGAGTCTTACTAGCATAGTAAATAACTTTGAAAATTTTAGTGCTAAAACAACTCCTATAACATAGTCACTAGCATCACACATCAATTCAAAAACTTTTTTCCAGTTTGGTGAAACTATAATTGGTGCAGTGATTAATTTTTCTTTTAATAACATAAGAGCTTTTAGGCATTTCTCATCAAAATTAAAAATTACATCTTTCTTCAGTAAATGGCATACAGGGTCAATAATCTTTGAAAAGTCTTTAATATATCGTCTGTAGAATCCAGCATGTCTTAAAAACTTCCTAATTTCCTTTATATTTGTTGGATAAGATAAATTAGTGATCACTTGAATTTTAGAAGGATCTACTTCCATACCATTTTTTGATATTTGATGACCTAATACTATTCCTCCTGCTACCATAAATAGGCATTTTTTCTCAATTAAGAACTAAATTTGTTTCTTCACAGCGCTTAAGAACTTTAGATAAATGTTCTATACATGAGCCAAACGAAGTTCCAAACATTAAAAATTCATCCATGAATACTTCAATCCCTTTTTCAATTAAATCACAAAAAATCACCATCATACATCTTTGAAATGTAGTATTGGAATTACATAAACCAAAGGGCATTCTTCTTAAAGCAAAAGTACCCTAAGGACCGATAAATATTGTTTTCTCTTAATCCTCAAGAGATAATTGAATTTGGCGATAACCAGTATATCCATCCAGAAAATAAAAGTATTTATGCCCATCTAGTATATCCAGCATTTGATCTAGAACGGGTAATGAAAAATGATCTTTCCTAGTGGCAAGATTTAATTTTATATAATCAGTGCATATTCACCACCCTGTAACTTATCTAGTAGGTATTAACTCATTATGTTCATTTACAGTTACAATTACTCCTCCTTTATTAGGAACACAATGAATTGGACTGACCCTTGCCCTATCTGAAAAAAGGTAGATAATTCCAACATCTAACCACTTTAAAATTTCTTTCTTAACAACTTCTTTCATGACAGGATTAAGTCTCCTTTGCAGATCAGCCCTGGGTTTGCAGTTCTCTTCCATATGAATTCTATGCATACAAAAGACTGATTCATTTTAAGATTAGCAATAGTCCATCCAAAGGCTTTATTAAATTTTCTTAGAATTTTCATCAACATTTCTTCTTCTTCCATTATTAATTTTGAGGAAATTATAACTTGTAAAGTAGAGGAATCTCCTAAAAAGGCATATTTTAAATGATCAGGGAGTAACTTCAACTCAATTTCAAGAGGTTTTTCAATAGATGGACAAAATGATTTATCTTTGTCTATCATGTCTAGAATTTCAAAACTTTCTCGAACATAGTTAGAATCTTCCATAAAAAGGTCTTCACATTGATCTAATTCCTCTTCTTACTCTTGTTCCAAATGTTTTTCTTCAATTTTTTCTTCATAAGTAGTCTTGAAATGACATTCACTTAGGTATCTTATAACATCCATTCTAAAACATTCATCATCTTTACCTTTTGTATGGGATTTCATAGATCTTGAAATGTTAACAGTAATAGTTTGATCATTGACTTGCATTATTAATTCCCATTTTTGTACATCTATCATTGCTCTTCCTGTGGCTAGGAAAGGTCTCTCTAAAGTGATAGGTATCTCTTTATCTTTTCCATATCTCGCACAATGAAATCAACAGGAAAGATAAATTGATCCACTTTCACTATGACATCTTCTATAACTTCCTTTAGGGTATGTTATCGAACGATCTGCTAACTGCAGAGTTAGAGTAGTAGGGTTTATTTCTCATAATCCCAATCTTTTAAATATTGATAATGACATAAGGTTAATGGTTGCACCTAAATCACATAAAGCTTTCCCATAAAATCTGTCTCCTATTAAACATGAAATTGTAAAGCTACCAGGATCTTTAAGCTTTTCAGGAAGCTTCTTCTGAATTATCGCACACACTCCTCACTAAGTGGAACAGACTCATTTTCTTCAAACTTCCTTTTTCTTTAGAGAATATCCTTCATAAACTTTAAACAGCTTGGCATTTGTTCTTAGGCTTCAGCAAATGAAATATTAATTTTCAGCATCTTAAATATGTCAAAAATTTTTGAAGATTGCTTATCCAACTTCTGCTGACAAAGTCTCTGAGGAAATGGACGTGGTCATTTTTCCAATTCAAGTTTTAGTGGAGAAATAGGTCTCTCACAATATTTTGGAGCCCTCTTTTGATTCTTCAATTTCTTCTCTCTTTACTTCAATTTATTTTTGAACCCAACCTTCCAACCCCTTCCGCTTCTAAATTGAACGACTTTTTATTGTTCTTTATTCTGGTCTTTTGGATTTGATTCAGTATTACTAGGAAGTGTTCCTTGGGATCTATTACTTAATGAACTTTCTATTTGCCCAAGTTTATTCTCAATATTTCTAATTGTAGCTCCTTGACTTTGCAATTGATTTCTTATTTGTAACACCACTTCTTCTATAGACAACTCCTTCTCCTTAAACTTTGTATTACTATTAAAACTTAGAGGATAAGTAGATCTATAATTATTGTTCCCTTGGTTGTTCCAGTTTCCTAATGGGTTTCCTTGGTTGTTCCTCCACTGCTGATTATTACCACTTGAATTGTTATTCCACTTAAAGTTGGGTTGGTTCTTCCAACTTGTGTTATAATAATTAGAATAAGGGTTATTTTGCTTATTATTTATGATATTCAAATTTTCTATTGATGCTTGAGGATCTACCATTTGGCTTAATGAATTCTTTTCAATCATGGAAATTGGTTGAGAAAAATTCATTCCAAATTGGTCTAACTCCTTGAAATTGTAAAACTTAATTTTCTAACATGGTAAATGCATCAGTTTCATGAATATTGGCTACTTTCTTAGGATTTACCCGAAAATTGATTGAGAAAAATTCATTCCAAATTGGTCTAACTTCCTTGAAATTGCAGCAACTTGATTTGCTATTGAGAAAAATTCATTCCAAATTGGTCAACTTCCTTGAAATTGCAGCAACTTGATTTGCTAACAAGCAAATGCATCAGTTTCATGAATATTGGCTACTTTCTTTGGATTCACCTTCTCAGAAGGCCATTGAAAATTATTGGTAGCCATCTCTTCAATTAAAGCATAATTCATGAATGTTGGCTACTTTCTTAGGATTTACCCTCTCAGAAGGCCATTGAAAATTATTAGGGCCTAACTTCCTTGAAATTGCAGCAACTTGATTTGCTAACATAGTAAATGCATTAGTTTCATGATTTAACTTCCTTAAAATTGCAGCAACTTGATTTGCTAACATAGTAAATGCATCAGATTCATGAAATGGGTTATTTTCTACAAATTGGTCTAACTTCCTTGAAATTGCAGCAACTTGATTTGCTAACATGGTAAATGCATCAGTTTCATGAATATTGGCTACTTTCTTAGGGGACTTCCTTGAAATTGCATCAACTTGATTTGCTAACATAGTAAATGCATCAGATTCATGAATATTGGCTACTTTCTTAGGATTTAACAACTCAGAAGTCCATTAAAAATTATTGGTAGCCATCTTTTCAATTAAAGCATAAGCATCATGAAATGGTTTTGACATCAATGAACCACCAACAGTGATGACGTAGGCGTCATGAAGTGGTTTTGACATCAATGAACCACCAGCAGCGACATCGATAATTGATCTAAGAGATCCAACTAATCAATTATAAAAAGTTTGAATTACTAACCAATCTGGTATAGCATGGTTTTGACACTTTTTTAAGAATTCTTTAAATCTTTACCATGCTTCATAAATAGATTCCCCTTCATACTGATTAAAAGATGTAATATAATTTTTAAGCTTTGCATTTTTTTATTGTGGAAAATATTTAGCAAGGAATTTTTGTGCTAAATCACCCCAAGTTCTGATAGATCCAGGTGTTAACAAGTTCAGTCACATCTCAGCTTTATCCTTCAGTGAGAAAGGAAACAACTGAAGCCTTATGACATCATATGATACACCATTGTATTTAAATGTAGCACACAATTCTAGAAAATAGTCAAGATGTAACTTTGGATCTTTAGTTGGAGATCCCCCAAACTGATTGTTTGATACCATTTGGATAATAGCTGATTTAAGCTCAAATGAATTAGCCACTATAGTCGGTTTCTGAATAGTACAATGAAGTTCATCTACAGTAGGGTTGGCATAATCTCTTAAAGGTCTAAACTCTTAATGAATTTTAACATTTTAACATTTTGGTTTTTTTCATCTATAGTAGGGTTGACATAATCTCTCAAAGGTCTAAAATCTTGATGAATTTCAGCATTTTGATTATTTTGGTCTGTCATTATTTTTTTAGATTTTTCAAAATTTATAATTTTTTTGGTTTTTCTGATTTTTCTAGTAGTTCTTTCTAATTCAAAATTGTAGGGCACTAGTCCTTCAGAACCTGAACTACACGTACACTATCATAAAATTAAATAAAATAAAATTCAAAATGCACACAGAAAATAACATACAATACTTAAAGTTTAAATAAAAGTTTCTAAAAATAGAAATTTTACTTTCAATTCCCCGGCAACAGCGCCAAAAACTTGACCCATGATACTGCTAATATGCAAAGTACAACAATAAATCATATTATATTTCACTTATATTTCCTTACTTTGCAACAAAACCAAATACTTGATCCTAAAGAAAAATAAGAATGTAACTTTTAATTTATATATATTGGGATACTACAAAAGTAACATATCGTTATCAAGTAATATAGAACTTTTTGATTAATACCTGAATATCGAACCCAAAGGGAATTTATACAATATGCACTTTTAGAAAACTTTCTAATTTTAAAAAGACAATTACTTAAACAAAATATATTTTGCAGTAATAAAAATTCAAGTATTTTTGGTATTTTTGATATTTTGACAAAACATTAACAACTTAAAAAGATAACTAGATTTTTCTAGATGAAAGCACATAATAAGAAAAACATCTTTCTTCTTATCACGAATCAGTAATAAGTATAGGAATTTTGTTGTGGAAGTATGCAAATTGTGTTGTGCCAAATAGGAGCAATAATATTTTTTCCCCTTACTAGAGTTGCTATAAAGAATATTGGCTAATTTAAAGTTTGAATAATTAAGACCGATTAGGAAGGGAAGAAACTAGGTCTCACACTATAGTTCCCTCAATTCCCTCCACCTTGGGGCTAACATATCGTGTCAGAACCTAAAACTATAAATCAAGTTGGGGGCTTTAACCTATCACTTTAAAGTCCTCTAACTCTACACCCTTCAATGAATATTCCTATTTATTTGCACTCACATAAGAATTACATTTTCATTCATACAACCTCATGTGATTCTTTCCAATTATTGACTGAGACAATACAAACTACATTCTCATTCATACAACCTCATGTGCTTCTTTCCAATTGTTGACTGAGACAATACCAACCTAGTTCTTACATTTTCTCACAATAAATTTTAATATCTGGATTAGCCAAATAAAGAAGTAAATGAAGTGCATGGATTTAAATCATCACAACTTCTTCCAACATTAAAGATCAATACTCTCCACAATTTCCATCCAAAACTTAATTACTTATCATTTTAAGAAAAAAGATAAGGAAAACTACTTAGAATCCATGGAGAAAACAAAACCACACTTTAGTTTAAAAGTAAAAATCATTGTCAAACCAACAACAAGTCTCAATTAAAACCAAAAGTAGTCTCAAAGCAAAAAGATAAAACTTATCTCAAGTTCTCCACCAAACTCTTGAAGTTCCTTTGAAACTCTTCTCTTTACAATCACTCAAAATAAAATAACAAAAAGGATAAAATAAAAGTAAAAGTGGGGCCTAAAAATCTCTATCAAACTAACTCCCCAAATGAGGACTTTCAAAACTTTCCAATATTTTCAGGACTCTTTTCTAAGTCCTCTCTTCTTTCTTTTATAAAATTTCATAACGTTCCAATACTTTCAGGATTCTTTTCAAAGGTTTCTTTTCTTTCTTTTATAGTTTTCCAAGAGGCACATTGGAAACTCTTCAAAATGTGTCCTAATTGGATGTATTTCCCAAAGAGATGCATCTTTTCATGATAATTTTTGTCCATGGTGGTTATAACCACCTATTAAGCCAATGGATGCCTTAAAAACCTCTTCAAAATTTGTAGAAACCGACTTTACTCGTCTAGTAACTACCACTGGCGCTTAGGCACAACCTTCTCTGTTTAACCGGTGCTTAAGCGTCGGATCTGGCGCTTAGGCGCCAAAACTCTTTTGCACAATTTTTCATTTTTTGCTCTAAATTTGATCTTTTTTCACTCCTTTAAGCATTTTTCACCTTTTTTACTTGTATCTGCAAGAAAAACACAAAAATACCTTCCTTTAAAGCGCAATATCTCAAAAATAAGTATAAAAAAATTTCTAAAAACACTATATATTTTAGGTGTTTCAATTAGCACATGGATCTATTAAAACTTGGGGAGAACTATCACAAAAATTCTTGGCTAAATATTTTCCACCCTAAAAGACAGCTAAGCTTAGAAATGATATTACATCCTTTTGTCACTTTGAAGGGGAATCGATATATGAAGCTCGGGAAAGATTTAAGGATCTCCTTAGAAAATGTCCACACCATGTTAACCATATTGGTTAATAATTCAAACTTTTTACAATGGATTAGTAGAATCTCTTAGATTTATTATAGATGTTGTTGCAGGTGGATTTTTAATGTCAAAACCTTTTGATGAAGCATACCTTTTAATAGAAGAAAAGACTATTAACAATTTTCAATGGCCCTCTGAACGGGTTAATCCTAAGAGAGTATCTAGTATTCACGAATCTGATGTAATGTTTATTTCAGCATCTCAGATTACTATTATATCGAAAAAGATTGATTAAGTTGGAGTGAACTATTCTCAAATACCACCAGTATTAGAGGAAAATTCACTACGACAGATAATTGATACTCAATCATCTTATGAAACTTTGAATGCTGTTAATAACCGTAATAACAATCCCTATTCTAATTATTTTAACCCTAGATGGAAAAAATCACTTTAATTTTAGTTGGAATAATTATAATAATTTAATGAACCCCTCAAAAAATTTAAATAACTAAGGAAATCCTAATTATCGACCTTATTATCGTCCTCGATTTAATTCTAACCCTAGCCCACAAGTTAAGGAAAAGAACTTAATGATGGAAGATGTAATGTTGAATATGACAAATCAATACAAAATCATTGGGCTACTATTAGAAATATTGAAAATTAATTAGGACATATTGCTACTGCACTTAGTAATAGACCTTCAGGAGTTCTTCCGAGTGTTGTGGAAGTTAATCCCAAAGATCAAAATAAAGAGCAAATTAAAGCAATTCAGATACGAAGTGGAAAAGAAATTGAAACAAGAATCTAAAGAGAAACAAAAGTTGAGGAGAAGTAAGCGATAGAAAATGAACATAATGAGAAAGAACAAACATAATTTCCTTTAAAAAAACCATTACCTCCGTTTCCTCCTAAAGTAGAAGAACAAAGAAAAACATTTTATAAAATTTTTAGAAATCCTTGAAAATTTAACGATAAACATTCCTTTCATTGAGGCTTTGGAACAAATGCCAAGTTATGTGAAATTTATGAAAGATATACTAAACAAGAAAAGGAAGTTTGTAGACCAATAGATTATTGCACTTAGTGAAGAGTGTAACGCTATTATTCAGAAAAAGCTTCCTGAAAAATTAAGAGATCATGATAGTTTTACTATACCTTGTGCAATTGGTGAAAAGTTTTATGGAAAAGCCTTATGTGATTTAGTAGCAGGTATCAATCTTATGCCTCTATCAATTTTTAAATGTTTAGATTTAGGAGAGATTTCCCCTACTACTGTAACTCTTCAGTTAGCTAATCGATCAATCAGTTATCCTAAAGGAGTTATAGAAGATGTATTAGTAAAATGAATAATTTTTTTTTACTCTAAAATTTATAGTATTATATATAGAGGAAGATAAAGAGATTCTTATTATTTAGGGCAGACCATTTCTTGCAATAGGAAGAGCTATGATAGATTTACAAAGAAGAAAATTAATAATGAGAGTAATGATCAAGAAGTAAAATTTAATTTTTCAAAAGCTATGAAATTTCCTGCAATAGAAAAAGACAATGAATGTTTTAGGATGGAAATTACTGATTATCTAAGTAATGAGCAATTTAAGAAAGAGTTTGAAGAAAAATTAAGGCAAGAAGAATTTAGTGAAAATGAGGATGAAATAAAAGAAGAAAATCTAGATTATTTTAGGATAAATTTGAAACTTTAGATTTGTTGGAAAATGATAATAAAAATCTTATTTCTTCAAGTATTAAATCACCTAAACTTGAACTAAAAGTATTACCTACTCATTTAAAATATACATTTTTAGGAGATTCATCTACATTGCTTGTTATTGTATCTTATGAGTTAACTGAAATTCATGAACAACAATTAATAGAAATGTTAAAAAGATATAAAAATGCTTTTGGATGGACTTTAGCAGATATCAAAGGAATTAGTCCTTCAATTTGTATGCACAAAATTCTATTAGATGATCAATACAAACCTAAAGTTGATCCTTAAAGGAGATTAAACCCAATAATGAAAGAAGTTGTTAAAAAAGAAATTTTAAAATGGTTAGATGCTAAAATTTTATATCCTATTTTAGATAGTGCTTGGGCAAGCCCAATTCACTGTGTTCCAAAGAAAGGAGGACTGACCGTTGAAGTAAATGAATAAAATGAATTAATTCCAATAAGACAAGTTACTGGTTGGCGAATTTGTATAGACTATAGAAAACTAAATATGGCTACCAGGAAAGAATGAACACTTTCCTTTACCCTTTCTAGACCAAATGTTGGATAGATTGCTGGAAACAAATGTTATTGCTTTTCAGATGGATATACCGGTTATCATCAAATTGTAATTGCTCTTGAGGATCAAGAAAAGACAACATTTACACGCCCTTATGGAACATTTGCTTTTTGTAAAATGCCTTTTGGACTATGCAACGCACCTGTAACATTTCAATGATGTATGATGTCAATATTTAGTAATTTAATTGAACATGGAATGGAAGTATTTATGGATGATTTCTCTGTGTTCGGGACTTCATTTGAAATAAGCTTAAATAATTTAGAAAAAGTTCTGGAATGATGCAAGAAAATCAACCTAGTACTAAATTGGGAAAAAATGTCAATTTATGGTTGCAGGAGGAATTTTACTTGGGCATATAATTTTTTGAAAATGACATGGAAGTAGATCCTGCAAAAGTTCAAGTTATTGAAAAATTACCACCACCGACTACAGTCTGAGGGGTAAGAAGTTTTCTAGGATATTTTGGTCTCTACAGGCGTTACATAAAAAATTTTTCAAAAATAACTAAGCCATTATGATAACATTTAGAAAAAGATACAAAATTTTATTTTAACGAGGAATGCATTAAAACATTTGAATTATTGAAAGAGAAATTAATTACTGCACCTATAATAGTCCCACCTGATTGGGAAAACTCATTTGTATTAATGTGCGATGCTAGTGATTATGCTATAGGAGTTCTTTTAGGAAAAAGGCACAACAAAATGTTTAAAGTAATATATTATGCTTAAGTTAACTACACTACTAATGAAAGAGAGTTATTAGTTGTTGTTTACGCCATTGATAAATTTAGATCTTATTTGATTGGAAATAAATGTATGGTGCATATAGATCATTCTGCTATTAACTAATTGATGCAAAAGAAGGATGCTAAACACAGAATAATTAGATGGATACCTCTTTTGCAAGAGTTTGATTTTACAGTAGTTGATAGAAAGGGAAATGATAATCGAATAGCTGATCATTTATCTAGATTAGAAAAAGAAATACAAACTAATTTTACAAATGAAATTTTAGAAAATTTTCTTGATGAACAATTATATAGCATTGATGAAATAGATACACCATGGTATGCTGATATAGTAAATTATATTGTAAGTGATATTCTACCACCATATATTAAGAACAAACATTAAAGAAATTTATATATGATTCAAAATTCTATTTTTGGGATGACCCATATTTATATAAATAATGTATAAAATTTATATATGATTCAAAATTCTATTTTTGGGATGAACCATATTTATATAAACAATGTAAAAATCTTAATTATTAGGAAGGGTGTGCCTTACAAACAAACTCAACAAATAATTGAAAGATGTCATGATTCTAAATTTGAAGGACATTTTGGAAATAATAGAATTACTTAAAAAATTTTGCAAGCTGAATTTTATTGGCCTACCCTTTTTAGAGATGTAAATGAATATATTAAGACATGTGATCGATGTCAACGAGTAGAAAATATTTCTAGAAGAAATGAAATGCCTCTAAATGACACATTGGAAGTTGAAATTTTTAATGTGTGTGGATTAGATTTTATGAAACTATTTATGCCTTCATCTGGAAACTTATATATTTTACTTGTTGTTGATTATATGTCCAAATGGATTGAAGCTGTTGTTGTACCTAAATGTGATGCTCAAAGTGTNTTAATTATTATTGATGGATGATCTCATTTTAGGAATAAGAGAATAAACAAATTAATTAAAAAATATGATATTATGCATAGATTCTGTACTGCTTATCATCCTCAGACTAGTGGTCTAGCAGAAATATCAAATCGTGAAAATAAATGCATTTTAGAAAAGCTGTAAATCCTTATAAATTGGATTGGTCTGCTATACTTGATACTGCGTTATGGGCATATAGAACTACTTATAAGACTCTTATAGGAATGTCTCCACACAGACTAATTTTTGGAAAAACATGTCACTTACCTGTAGAATTAGAGCATAAAGCATTTTGGGCTATTAAGGAATTTAATTTTAATCTAAAAAATGTTGGTGAGAAAAGATTATTGCAACTCAATGAACTTGAGGAGATTAGAAATGAAGCATAATAATAATGCAAAAATCTATAAAGAGAAAATAAAAATATGGCATGATCGGATAATTATTCAGAACAAATTTGAACCTCGACAATAAGTTCTATTTTATAATACAAGATTGAGATTGTTTCTAGGAAAACTGAAATCCAGATGGTTAGGACCATTTAAAGTGATTAAANTACAGATGAAGGATCCCATCTGAGAAATAGGAGAATCAAGAATATGATAAAGAAATATGATAATATGCATAGATTCTCTACTTCTTATCATCCTCAGACTAACGGCCTAGTAGAAATATTAAATCATGATATAAAATAAATTTTAGAAAAAGCTATAAATCCTTATAAAATGGATTGGTCTGCTATATTAGATACTGCATTATGGGCATACAGAACTGCTTATAAGACTCTGATAGAAATGTCCCCACACAAACTTATTTTTGGAAAAAACATACTACTTATCATTTGAATTGGAGCATAAAGCATTTTGTACTTTTAAGGAATTTAATTTGAATCTAAAAGATGCCGGTGAGAAAAGATTATTGTAACTCAATGAACTTGAGGAGATTAGAAATGAACCATATGATAATGCAA
This sequence comes from Phalaenopsis hybrid cultivar, assembly GCA_002079205.1. Lineage (NCBI taxonomy): Eukaryota > Viridiplantae > Streptophyta > Magnoliopsida > Asparagales > Orchidaceae > Phalaenopsis > Phalaenopsis hybrid cultivar. The sequence continues at coordinate 103,666 of JXCR01145685.1, forward strand.
AAATCTATAAGGAGAAAATGAAAANAATAGAATGCTGAAAGTAATTATTACTAATGAAGGATTTCATTTTAAAAATAAGAGAATAAAAAAATTGATTAAGTAGATTCTCTACTGCTTATCATTCTCAGACTAGTGGTCTAGCAGAGATATCAAATCGTGAAATAAAATAAATNCCTAGCAGAGATATCAAATCATAAAATTAAATGAATTTTAGAAAAAGCTGTAAATCCTTATAAGTTTGATTGGTTTGCTAGATTAAATACTGCATTATGGGCATACAGAACTACTTAAAAGTCTCATATAGGAATGTCCCCATACAGACTAATTTTTCAAAAAACATGCCACTTACCAGTCGAATTAGAGTATAAAGCATTTTGGGCTATTAATGAATTTAATTTTAATTTAAAGGATGCTTGTGAGAAAAGATAATTGCAACTCAATGGACTTGAGAAGATTAGAAATGAAACATATGATAATGCAAAAGACTATAAAGAGAAAATTAAAATATAACATGATTGGAAGATTATTCAAAGGAAGTTTGAACCTGACCAAGAAGTTTTATTATATAATATAAGATTGAGATTATTTCGAGGAAAACTAAAATCCAAATTGTTAGGACCATTTAAAGTTATTAAAGTCTATCATTATGGAACTGTTGTTGTTAAAGATCCTAACACTGCAAAGATATTAACAATAGAAAGATATTTAAAGTTAATGGGCATCGATTGAAACATTATTATGAAGGGCACTTACCACAATTTAAAGAAGTTATGTTAAGTCAACTCAACTAATCAAATGCTATGTCGAGCTGACGACGTTAAACCAAGCGCTTTATGGAAGACAACCCATATGTAAATATATATATATATATATATATATATGTNCATTTCTTAAATAAAAATATTTTAATAAGTTAAGAAATGCCGAGAGTAATTATTACTGAGGGAGGATCCCATTTTAGAAATAAGAGAATCGATAAATTAATTAAAAAATATGATATTATACATAGATTCTCTACTGTTTATCATCCTCAAAATAGTGGTATAGCAGAAATATCAAATCGTGAAATCTAAAAATTTTTAGAAAAAGCTGTAAATCTCTATAAATTAGATTAGTCTACTAGATTAGATACTGCATTATGGGCATACAAAACTACTTATAGAACTCCTATAGGAATGCCCCCATATAGACTTATTTTTGAAAAAAACATGCCACTTACTAGTAGAATTGGACCATAAAGCATTTCGGGCTATTAAAGAATTTAATTTTAATCTAAAAGATGATGGTAAGAAAAGATTATTGCAACTTATATAACTTGAGGAAATTAGAAATGAAGCATATGATAATGTAAAAATTTATATAGAGAAAATGAAAATATGACATGATTGGAAGATTATTAAGAAGAAGTTTGAACCTATACCAGAAGATCTATTGTATAATACAAGATTGAGATTATTTCCAAGAAAACTGAAATCCATAAGGTTAGGACCATTTAAAGTTATTAAAGTGTATCAGTATGGAACTATTGTTATTAAGGATCCTAAAACTGGAAAGATATTTAAAGTTAATGGGCATCAATTAAAACATTATTATGAAGGACACATACCACATTTTAAAGAAGTCTTAATGTTAAGTCAACCCAACTAAACAAATGGTATGTCGGGCTGACGATGTTAAACCAAGCGCTATGTGCGAGGCAACCCATATATAATTCTATCTATCTATATATATTATTGCTTTGTTTAATAAGTGTATTTATATCTTAAATAATAGTATTTTTGAGTCCTACACAATTATATATATCATAAATTAAGACAAATATTAGTATTGGAGGAAAATTTGGAATCAAATTAAATAAAAAAAGTTATAGATGCAAAGTCGGGCTCTGGCCTGACAGTGCCAGAATGGGTGCCAACGGTGCCCGCCTAAACGACCATGGAGCCAATAACGCCATCAGGAGCACCGGCGGCGTCTCGAGTAGTTTTTCACGTGCTGAACGATTTTGGCAGACTTTAGCAGGATTTCGCTCCTCAATAACAGTCGAGAGGTGTTTTTAAAGTCCTAAAAGCTACATTGGACGTCCAAAAACTTCATAATTTCAATCTTCATGGCTTCCAATTCCAAAAATACTTCAAGGCATTGATTTTTCAATAGAAGAAATTTTATCATATTTGACGCGTAGAAATTATACGACAAAGTCATCATGAAGAAGAGACTTATCAAGGAGAGACTCTTTGTCAACCATGGATTGAGTCATCCAAATTCACAGATCGAGAAAATCATTGTAAAGAGGTGTTGGGAAGTTTTGTGGTACACTATCGCTGCAGTTGTAGTATCCATAGTCAAGGAGTTTTATGCTAACTTAAATGGCTCTACCATTTACTCCGGCTCAAATTAATGATTTGTATATGATAGAAAACATTCCAATCTATCACTATACAAATTTTATCCTAACGAGAGATATGATGCAATAAGTATATAATTTTTTTATGGTTGAACATGATAATTGGAAAATCAGAGATGAGGGATACGTTAGTTTCTCTGCTTCATTGTTTAATCCAATTTCAAAACAATTGCATTACTTCATATCTACAAAACTACTCCCTACCATGAAGATTAGTAGACTTACAAAAAAAAGTGTCATTTTAAACTATTGCATTCAAATAGAAAAAGCCATTGATGTGGGTCAATTATTTTCAAATCTGTCATGGGCATTATTATGACTAGGCCAATATATGGACTTGGCCATCCTTCTACAATTTTCCTATTTTGCAGTCAATCTCAAGTAACATATGAAAGTTGGGAAAAAGTTTTATTACATTGGGAGCCCATGATTATTATTGGTGGCAATTATATAACAAATGGAAATGAAGCACTAGATATTATCATGGATCATTCATCACATGTTTCAACACGATTGATGCCAACAGCAGTTGGAAGTTCAATATCTTTGGAGAAGAGAATGAAGAAAATATAAAGAAAACTTTAGAGTATTACGAATGCAATAGAAAATCTTAACTACCTTTTTGATCACTTAAATTAAAGAATAAAGGAGAACTTTGATCATACTGAAATAGTTGAAGCTGGATTGGTACAGATGTTCAAGAAAAATGAATGCATCGATGAAAATTAAACTGATCAATTCCCGTAACAATTTTTATGCCCATTACTAGCTTATGGGAGACAATAGAGGAGGAGAAAGCACTAAAGTAGAGGTAGAATAATTGAAGAAGTAGAACTTTTTACTAGTTTAAAAGACTTATGATTTTAATGTAATTGTGTGGATTTGATTTACTTTACTTTACTTTGCTTTAGAACTCTATTTATGGGTATAGTTTTGTGACAGCGTTATAGTGTTGCGGCTTAATTTTGATGTTGAATTATAATTTAGTTTGTTTTATGGATGTGGAAGTCTGATTAGAATAATGTATTTGTAAAAAGAGTATTTTCATATATAAAATTTAGTTTGGTTTTGTTTGTGAAATTACTTGCTTGTGAATTATGTTAAAAAGAAAATTAGTGTCCAAACAGATTAAATAAACTTTGGAGTAAATTGTGAGAAATTGAAATTGAAAAAAAAATCAAAATATGAATTTCTGTCCATTGGCGCCAACGGCACCAGCATGGGTGCTGAAAGTGCCCTCGACCCAAACACCTTTAAAATTTGTGATTTGCACAGTAAAACACCATTTTTAACCTTTGAGTCACTTTCAATCTCCATTTTTGCACCTAGGACTTGCTATTGCTCAGATTAAAGGCGATTTTAAGGCAAACAAAGTTTGGATTTCATCTTCTCTAGGTAAGAGCTACACTTTGAACTCAAAATTTTTTATTTTCACTAAGGATTTATCTTACATTGCAGAGATCCAAAATTTTAAGATTTTTTTTGGAAGATTTTGAGAAAATCCTTTCGTGAAGAACTCTTACTTTGTAGATTTAAGTTTAAAAAGTTCCACATTATGATTTTTGGAATTTTTGGGAATTTATTTTGATTTTATCAAATATTCATAGATTTACCATGGCACCTAGAATGAGCAAAGGAAAGGTATATTTTGATGATCAAATGTTTGTTAATTACAAGGCCAACATTTGCTTCAATAATCTACTTACAACTAAAAAAGTGATTCTGAATCGAGGATTTAAAAATCCAAGAGGAGAAGTCAAGAGATTAATCAATGCTTGACAGTGGGAAAATTTTTGCTAGTTTACTGCCGAGGCAATTCTTGGTATAGTAATGGAGTTTTATGCCAATTTCAAGGAGACTTCTGAAGACTATGTGTTTTTTGAATGAAAATGGTGGATTTTACTCTAAGGAATATTAATGAATTTTATCAGTTAAAAGATGTGTATAGCTGCCAGTACAAATCATTTTCTGTAATAAATGAGGCATTTGATGAGGTTATTTATTTTCTTACTCATGGAAGACGAACCTGGAAGGTGAAGAATGGAGTTAAGGTTAACTTTCCTCTTTCAATGTTAAATGTAGTATCTAAGGCCTGTCACTACTTTATTTCTGGAAGAATGATACCAATAAACCATCATAGTGAGGTAACAAAAGATAGAGTCATATTGAACTTCTGTATCCAGCAGGTGATGAAGATAAATGTAGGATCTATTATTTATAATAACACTTGATCTATTGCATTGGGAGAGACCACTGGTGGTTTAGCTCACCCTGTGCTGATCTTCACATTATGTGAATAGGAAGGAGTTGATTATAAAGAAGATGAGGAGAGGATTGGACCTCTAAGACCTATTGGGCCTGCTAATATAAAGACTTATGAATCTCACGTAGGATGGAGATCTAGAAGTAGGACCAGGGTTATTCCTTCTACTTCAAGTACTTCTAGCACCCCTACTATTCATGAACTTATGGAGCAGATGATGATCCAATAGGGAGATATCTTTAGAATGGATCATAGAATGGAAAATATGGAGGGGAGAAATGCTCATATTGATGATTTGATTCGACAAAACTTTGAATATGATGCTGCTTATGATGATACAATGGTCAGGTATATGAAGGGTGATCACTCAGTTCAGTTTCCTACTCACCCTGTTTTTACTCCATATCAGCAGCAGAAGTTGGACGTGGAAGAATATCAAGAAGAAGACGATGATTGGTGATATGTGTGTTAGATTTTGTTTATTTTTATGTTTAATTGTACTTTATTGTTAATACTATTTATTTGTGGACTGTGGTACTTTATTTTGTTGTATGTTGTGTTGAGAACTTTAGATTTTTGAAATTGCTGGAAGTTATTAGCTTTTAGTACTTTGTTGGATGTATTTGTTGTTAACTCTTTCTCAGCAGATTTTTATATGTGTTATGTGCTATTTACTGTTTTAAGTCTTGTAGCTTTTCATATTAGCACCTGCGATATTTCAGAGTTAAATTTCAAATCAAAACCTTCAACAGGTATGTTTTTTCTTTATGTATTAATTGTTTTCTTTCACACTTTATTTTTGAGTTTTTCATGCAAAATCTTATAAAATTTTATTTTTAGCGGAAGAAAAATTCCTTTTTAAAAAGAAAATAGACTTAATTTTATTTGTCCTCAATTAGTTATATTTTCAAAATATTTTCAAAGTTTAACATTACCTTTGGTATTAGAGGGTAACTCTAGATAACTATATTTATGTTTTTAAATATATAGTAAACTTAAGTAAAATTTTTTAAATAATAAAGGTTAATTTTAGAGGTTAAGATATTTGTTATGATAAAAGAAGATTATGTTTTTCTATTTTAAGTAAATGAATTTGTATTTTTGAAGTATTAAAAATCTTAGAGATTCATGTAAGAAGAAAAGATTAAAACTTTATGAAAGATCATTAAATCTAATATAAATTTATAAGTGAAGGAATGTGAAAAGTTTTTAACTTTAAGAAGAGGATAGTGAAGTTCAAAATCATTAAAGGCTATCCAGATATAGTAATCCTCACATAAGAAAAAGAAAAAAAGAAGAAAAAAAAGGAAAAGAGAAAGGATTGAAAATGATCCTAAAAAAGAAAAGAAAAAGAAAAGAAAAGAAAAGAAAAGAAAAAAGAAGGTGTGAGGAGAAGCATTAGGAGATGCCTAATTAAAAATTGGCTTCACTTGATTCAACTTAAAGAAGAAAGCTTGGCTACATTTTCTAAACTTATATTTCAGTATTAGTATATTTACTAGTAAAGTTTCATGAAGTTCTTTTACATATGGATACTCTAAGTGGCTTTAATAAAAATAATTTGCAATTTTCCTTGAAAAAAATAGAGAATAAAAAATCTTAGACTTGACTACGATATATTCTTATACCTTTAGAATTAACTAGAGTTATTTTAAATCTTCTTATGTTATGCTTTTGTATTTAGTGAACTGAGATATGGAAATCTAGAATTTAAAATCTTTACCATGACTCATATTTTTATGTAGTAAAGGAGTTACTTGAGGACAAGTAATATTTAAGTTTTGTGGAGTTTGATACACCAAAAATATATGCATTTTTAGACCCATATTCTATACTTATTTTTTGTGATATTACACTCTAATGAAAGGTATTTTTTGTATTTTATTGCATGTTATTAATTTTAAGGAATTAGAGCAAAAATGAAGTAAAAAAGAAGAAATTTGGAGTCAAAATGGAGAATTTAAAAAATGTTCGGTGTCATTTGACAGAGAAGGCAGAATTAATTGAATGGTCTCTGGCGTCGACGGTGCCAGTGTCGGTGCAGACCCTGTATCTAGAAGATTCAATGAAATTGGACCCTTTTTGAAGAGTTTTTGGATGCACCTATTGGAGAACCAACCTAGGCTCTATTTAAGGCCGAAATTTGATCAGAACCCCCCTCCCTTCGCACCATTTTGAGTCCTTCCACTCATTTCAATTTTTCCTCTTCACACACTTACATTCCACGCCTTTCCATATCATTAATTAATTATTTTTTTTATAGTTTCTAGTTTTTGTGGTGAGTTTAAGTGTGAATTCTTCTCTATGAATTGTTGGAGAGGAAGAGAAGTGAGAGATTTCTTCTTCCTACATTTCCTAATAGAGGCTACAAAGGATTTGTTTTGAGAAAAAGTTTCAGAAAAGTGTTGTTTATTTATTATTATTGTATGAAATTTATTTTACTTATGAAAATTGTGTTTTGTTGTATCTTTCTCATGAAGTATGAGTATATTCCTTTATCTTTCTCCCAACTTTAAGATATGGTGAAATGAAAAGATAATTTGGATGTGCCAATGTTAAAATCTAAAATAAATTGTGATGGTTTTTCAACTCTCCTTTTAATTTACTTTTCAATCTGGTCAATTGAATTGTTAAAATATGTTGTGAAACATATGATCCGAGAAATGGAGTATGAGTTTAACAACAAAGTGAGAATCACATTTAAGTCCATGAAGGAATATTTCGTTCATGGAATTAAGTGCAAATAAAAATTACATTTAAGTCAATGAAGGAGTGTTTTGTTCATGGAATTAAGTGAAAATAAATAAGAAAATATACTTTGTTGGGTGTTGAATTGGAGATTTCTATGGTGACAGACTAAAAATCCCCAATTTGATCTTAGTGTTTAAAAACTAAAGTGAGTGTTAGCCTTAAGGGGAAGGGAAGTGGGAGCTTAAGAGTGGGAGCCAGTATCCTCCTAGCCTAGCCACAGATTTAGGGACTGAACCTAAAATTAGCTAATGATTTTCTATAACACTCATCAACGTAGAGAATTAAAATTGCTCCTATTTGGCACAATACAAATTTAAACCATTTATCTCATCTCATTTCACTAAAAAGCTTATTTTAATGGGAAAGATGCTTTTTTATTTAGAAAACTTCATCACATAAACATAGTTTAGTAGTTACTGTTTTAAATTTTACATTTAATTTTTACTAGTAATTAATAGTTTAATTTTTTTAGCATCTTACACACTCAAATATAGTGACAGTAATTTCGTTTTATTTCTGTGAATTTCCTAGTTAATTTATCATTTCAAATTTAAACCTTCCCCGTAGAATCGATATTTGGGTCTTAAACAGAAAGTCTTATATTACTTGATAATGATACATATACTTGTGTAGAATCCCAACATTAAGAGGTTAACATTATTATTACTAAAATACCAAATCATGTTTTTGGTACCGTTGTAAAGCGAAGTCAGCTTTATAAATTTTACACAACTATATTCAACCGGGATCAGGGACATTCCTATAGGTGTCTTATAGGTTGTCCTGTATGTCCATAGTGCATTATCCAATCTAGTAGACCGATTCATTTTATTAGGATTAACACACTTTTCCAAAACTCTTTTAGTTTCACAATTAGATACTTCTACTAAACCACTAGTCTGGGGATGATAAGCAGTTGCAATTTTATTCATTATATTATATTTTTCCGCTAGTCTTGCAACTGTTTCATTCCTAAATTGAGATCCTATTTCAATAATAATTACTCTCAGCATTCTATATCTTGTAAAAATATTTTTAATTAGAAATTTTAAAACACTTCGAGCATCACATCGAGGTAAAGCAATTGCTTCAATCCATTTTGAAACGTAATCCACTACAATCGTTATATATATATTTCTGAATGAGGGTATAAATGGTCCCATAAAATCCAATCCCCATGCATCAAAAATTTTAATTTCCAAATTAAAATTTAGAGGCATTTTATTTATTTTCAAAATATTACCTACTCTCTGACACCGCTCACATGTTTTGATATACATACATACATACATATATATATATATATATATATATATATATATATATATATATATATATATATATNATGAACACTTCTATCATTCTCAAAATGTCCTCCAAAGTCAGAATCATGATATTTTTGAATATTTTCCTGAAGTTTTGTATAAGAGACACATCGTCTCATCATTAAACCTTTACATTGCTTATATAAATAAGGATCATCCCAAAAATAAGATCTTGCATCACGAATGAATTTCTTTCCCTACTTTTTTGTTAATCCATATGGTAAAATGCCACTAACAATACAATTTACAATATTTGCTTACCAAGGTATTTCCCGCCATTTTACAGCATAAAGTTGTTCATCAGGAAAAGTTTCATTAATTTATTTTTTCATGTCAAGCATTTCTTTTTGCTCTATCCTAGACAAATGATCAGCAATTTGATTATCAATCCCTTTCCTATCGACAACCACAAAATAAAACCCTTGCATTAGAAGTACCCATCTAATTAATCTTGGTTTAGCTTCCTTCTTCTGCATCAAATATTTAATAGTGGAATGGTCAGCATGTACAACACATTTAGCTCTAATCAGATATAATCTAAACTTATCAAATGCATACACAATAGCTAATAACTCTCTTTCAGTGGTAGTGTAATTAATTTGAGCATCATTAAGAGTCTTACTAACATAGTATATAACTTTAAAAATATTATCATATCTCTGCCCTAAAATAGCTCCAATTGCATAATCACTTGCATCACACATTAATTCAAAAGGTTTCTCCCAATCAGGTAAAAAAATTATAGGAGCAGTGATCAATTTTTCCTTTAAACTTTTAAAGGCTTTAAGGCAATCTTAATTATAGTCAAATTTTGTATCTTATTCCAGAAGTTGGCATAAAGGTTTAATAATTTCTGAAAAATCTTTAATGTATCTCTTGTAAAATCCAGCATGTCCGAAAAATCTCCTAACTCCTCTTACAGTGGCAGGTAGGTAGGTTCAATAAAACCTGTATTTTTGCAAGGTCAACTTTCATGCCATTTTCTGAAATTTTATGCCCAAGAACAATTCCTCCTACAACCATAAATTGAGATTTTTTCTAATTCAATACGAGATTAGTCTTTTCACAATGTTCCATTACTTATTCTAAATGATTTAGACATATTTTGAATGAAGTTCCAAATGTAGAAAAATTGTCCATAAAGACTTCAATTCCTTTATCAATCAAATCATTTAAAATTGATGTCATACATGTTTTAAATGTTGCAAGTGCATTACATAATCTAAAAGGCATTTGCCGAAAAGCAAAAGTTCCATAAGGACTAGTAAATGTTGTTTTATCTTGATCCCCAGGAGCAATAAGTATTTGATATTAATCGGTATATCCATCTAGAAAAAAAAATATTTATGCCCAACTAATTTATCCAACATCTGGTCCGAAAAGGGTAATGGAAAATGATCATTCCTTGTGGCAGAATTTAATTTTCTATAATCTATGCGACTCGCCAACCAGTGACTTTTCTTGTTGATAATAATTCATTATGCTCATTTATCACTACACTCACACCACTTTTCTTTGGAAAACAGTGAATTGGACTAACCCAAGCACCGTCTGAAATAGGATATATTATTCCAACATCTAACCATTTTAAAATTTCTTTCTTTACAACTTCTTTCATTATAGGATTTAATCTTATTTGAGGTTAAGCTCTTGGTTTATGTTGATCTTCTAATAGAATTCTATGCATACAAATTGAAGGACTGATTCCTTTAATATCAGCTATTGTCCATCAAAAGGCTTTCTTATATCTTTTCAAAACTTCCAACAACTATTTTTCTTTCATATGTTAATTTTGAGGATAATAAAACAAGTAATATAGATAAATCTTCTAGTAATGCATACTTCAAATGTGTAGGAAGTGTTTTTAGCTCTAGTTCAAGAGATTTCTTAATAGATGGAATCATTTTTTTATTATCTTTTGTAGGATCTAACATTTCAAATCTTTCCTGAACATAATCCAAATCCTTTCTACTCACTTCCATTGATTTATCTTGAATTTTATCCTCATCTTGATATTCCATATATTACTTTTTAAATTCTCTTTCCAAAATTTTCATGAAATATGCATGGCTTAAATATTCATTAATATCCATTCTGAAACATTCAATCTCTTGCTCTTTTGTAGAGTATCTCATTGATTTTAAAATATTAAATGTAACCTCTTGATCACTAATTCTCATAGTTAGTTCTCCTTTCTGGACATCTATTAAAGCTCTTCTAGTGGCTTGGAATGGTCTTCCTAAAAGGATAGGAATTTCTTTGTCTTCCTCCATATCTAATACTATAAAGTCCATAGAAAAAATAAATTTATCATCTTTTACCAAAACATCTTCTATTTCTCCTTTAGGATAGGTAATCGAATGATCAACTAACTTAAGAGTTACAATTGTAGGTGAAATATCTCCTAACCCCAAACTTCTGAAAATTGATAATTGCATAAGATTAATACTGGCTTCTAAATCACATAATGCTTTTCGATAATTATTTGCCAATAGCACAATGAATTGTAAAACTTCCAATATCTTTAAGTTTTTCAAGAAACCTTTTCTGAATTATAGCGCTACACTCTTCAATGAGTGCAACAGTCTCACTCTCAACAAATTTCCTTTTCTTATTAAGTATATCCTTCATGAACTCCACATGGCTTAACTTTTATTCCAAAGCTTCAACAAACGGAATGTTTATCGTTAATTTCCTCAAAATTTCTAAAAATTTTGAAAATTGATTATCTCTATTTTTTTACTTCAATCTTTGAGGAAATGGAGGTGGTGGTCTTTTTACAGTGATTTTCATTGGTTTAATAGGATTTTCTGCTTCAAAATGAAAATCTTCACCAGATTTTTCATTTTCCACCTCATCTTTTTCAACTTAAACTTCTTGTTGAACTCTATGTTTTAATTCTTTTCCACTTCTCAGTTGAATAGCTTTAAGTTGCTCTTTGTTTTGATCTTTAGGATTTACTTCAACATTACTATCCAATGTTTTGGTGGTCTATTGCTAAGTGTAGTAGCAATACATCTCAATTAATTTTCCATGTTTCTAATAGCAACTCCTTGACTTTGTAATTGACTACCCATTTGTAATATCAATTCTTCCATTGAAAGTTTTTTCTCCTTACTCAACAAATTATTAAAACCTGGGGGCCAATAAGGTTTATAATCTTGATTCCCTTGATTGTTAGAGTTTCCCAATGGGTTTGTTGCAGTGTTGTTTCCCCATTACAGATTTGCAGCATTATAATCATTGTTACTCTAACTAAGGTTTGGATGATTCTTCCAACTAGGGTTACAATAATTGGCATAAGGGTTATTAGAATGATTGTTTATTGCATTTAAAGTCTCATAAGAAGATTGAGATTTTATCATTTGTCCCAATAACTTTTCTTCAAGTATAGATGCTATCTGAGAATAATTCATTCCATATTGATCTATCTTCTTTATATAGTAGCTATTTGGCAGCTAAAATAAATATAAGATCAGAAACATGAATACAAGCTACTCTTTTTGGATTTACCCTTTCAGATGGCCATTGAAAATTATTTGTAGTCATCTCTTCAATTAATGAATGTGCTTCATTGAATGGTTTTCGCATTAATGATCCACAAACATCAACATAATTTATTGATATAAGAGATCCAAACAACCCATTACAAAAAGTATGAATTATAAACCAATCTGGCAATGCATGGTGTGGACACTTTCTAAGAAGATCTTTAAATCTTTCCCATGCTTCATAAATTCATTCCCCTTCAAACTTACAAAAAAATGTGATATCATCTCTAAGTTTAGTAGTTTTTGATGGTGAGAAATATTTAGATAAGAACTTTTGTGATAAATCTCCCCATGTTCTGATAGATCTAGGTCCTAATGAGTTTAACCACAGCTTAGCTTTATCCCATAGTGAAAAAGGAAAAAGTCTAATCCTGACAGCATCATTCGACACTCCATCATATTTAAATGTAGCACACAATTCTAGAAAACTAGCAAGATGTAAATTAGGATCTTTAGTAGGTGTTCCCGCAAATGATTGTGTTGAATGATTTAGATAATAGCAGGTTTAATCTCAAATGAATTGACAGCTACAACAGGGTTTTGAATACTCAAATGATATTCATCTGCTGTAGGATTAGCATAATCTCTTAGATGTCTCTGATGATGTTCATTTTCATTTCCAGCATTCTTTAATTTGCAAGCCATTTTACAAAATTGATGTTTCTCTTTTTGTTGTTTTTCAATTTTTCTAACAGTTCTTTCTAACTCAGAATCGTAAGGTACTAAATTTTCAGATCTTACACAACGCATAAACCAAATAAAGCAGATAATTTTCAAACTAAACTACAACAGTTTTTTTTTTTTTTGAAATAAAATAAAGTAAAATACTAATATTTTTTGTTACTTCCCCGGTAACGGCGCAAAAAACTTAATGCGGTCGGATTTAGTGAGAGAATTTTGTAAATATTTTTCAATATTACAAAATTACACACTGCAGATATATAATAAATATGCAATATAATCGCAACAAAATTACTTTTTATGAAAATAATTTATCTTTTAAAAATCTTTTTAAACTGCCAAATCCCCTTTAAAATCAATGCAAGTATACATATCACTCAAGTAATAAAGGGCTCTAAAGGAGTCCTACATATACATCCCACAAGGAAGTTGGAAAATCCTAAACTAAATTATGAAAATTATTTTATAACAAAAACAAAAACAAAAGTAAAAGTAAAGTGCAAAATTTGAAAATTAACTACTCAAGTGAATGTTAATTAAAATGCAGATGTAAGTATAAAAGTTAAACTAAATTAAATACTAAACTTTCAAAAGTAAAATTACAAAAATTAAACAATGTTTTTATTGTGACAGAAAGTTCAAATTTACAAAAGCATCCTTACACTTTACTATGAGTATATGATCTGTGAAGAAATTGAAATAATTTAAAAATTTATATAAAAATTATTTTGGGCCAAATAGGAGCAATCTTATTCTTTACCCTCTTCTTAGTGCTATAAACAACATTGACTAATCCAGAGTTTGGTCCCTAATTTTGTGGTTAGGATGGGAGGATACCAGCCGCCACTCTAGAGCTCCCACAATTCCCTCCTCTAAGGGCTAAGAATCTCACATTAGTTTCCAATCAACTAGACCAAAATGAGGATTTTAGTCTGTCACCTTAAAATCTCCAATTCTACATCCAACAAAGTATATTTCTCTATTTATTTGCACCCAATCCCATGGATGATATACACTCTCTTGAACTCAAATGTGATTCTCTCTATGTTGTAGAAATCATATCTCATTTAAGAACATATGTCTCTCAATAAGTCTTAACATTTCAATTGGCCAGATCAAAATGTAAATGAAGATCGGAGTTCAAATCATCACAAATTATTATCATTTAAAACCGTAGAAAACAAAATTTATTCTTAACAAAATCATATCTCAAAGTAGGGAGAAGGATCAAGAAGACTACTCAGAATTCATGAGAAGGATACGAGAAAATAAGGATTTCACATATAAAAACAAGTTTACAAAACAAAAGAAGTAAAAATACAACTTATCAAACAATCCTTCCCAGGAAAATCCCTAGAAGTTCTCTCCAAGCTTTTCTCTCTTTACAATTACTCTCAATTCTATCTTAGAAGTGTAATGAAGAAGAAATCTCTCACCTTCCCTCTCCTCTTACAACCTTAGAAGAAAATCTCCTCTTCTCTCTCTATCTCTAACTCACTGTTTACATCATTTTTGGTTGAGGTATAGTTTTTCCTCTTTAGTAGCCTAGGGTCTAGTCATAGGACTTTCCTATTGATTATTCCTAGATGACTAGAAAAGGAACCCTTACCAATAGAAATTCTAAACTCTTCTTTACTCAGCTTGAAGTTCTGCATGTTGGTCCTAACCTCTAGCACTTAGTAGGTGGGGTCAGTATGGAGGAGCTCAAGGGGAGTCCCCCATAAGATGGTCAGACCTCAGGAAAAACCCTGGGTGATTTGGTTTTGGTGGGGCTAACTTGCACACACTGCACTCTCTCACATATCCTAAACCCTAAGATCCCTTAGATTAGTCTCCTGCTCCTTTTAAAAAGCTCATGTGGATGACCCTGTACCCCTAGTTATTAGCTAAGAGGATTACAACCAGCACATTGAGCATCCAAAATGAGTCATCATATGACTCCTATTGGTTTAGTATGGCTTCATGGCTTGTTGGCCCATTGTGTCCCAAAATCATCAAATTACCAAAATACCCCTATAACCCTAATTTTTTTTGAAAATTACCCAAAATAGCCAAATCTTTCAAAAAATCATCTCAAACCCCTCACCACTACCTAAATTAACCAAAAATTACAAAATATACCAAATTTCCAAAATATCCCCAAAAAATTACCAAATTACCAAAATGCCCTTCATGATCCAAAAATTGCAAAAATTCCTAAAAATTTCAAAATAATCCCAAATATTCCTAATTTCAATTTTTGATCATCAAGTTGACCATATTTGACCAATTTAAACCAATTTGACCGAAAGCCCTAATTTGCCCTTAAAGGCACAAATGTCTCCAAATTATCCTCAAATTTGGCCCAATTGACCCCAATATTGCCCAATTTCAATTCCAAATCAAAATTCAATATCCACAAACCTGGTTTAAACAAAATTCAAGCCTAATTTTGTCAAATTGCTAGCCTAATTTCATTTAAATAAAAAGGTCCAATTTTGACTATATGCCCAAATCCACTAATTTGGTCTATCAATTCAACTCAAAACCATTTGAAATATTGCCAAATCCTTCATGAAATTCTCCTACACCAAACTCAATATTCAATTAGGCCAAATTTTAACCCGTAATCAACTTCCATTTTAAAAGCCCAAGCCCCCCACATCTAATTCCAAAAGCCTAAATCTAACGCCCACATGACAAATCTTTCTCTTCATCATCCATTTGATTAAAATCATTCCTAAAATACTAAATTCAAAATCAAATCATTCCAAATCAAGAATCATTCCAAACTCCACTAAAATATCTTAAAAATTCAAAAATCCCTTCTCATGAAAATTAGCCAAGCCACATGCAAGTCATGAAGCCACTCCCAAGCCATAGAAAAGTCATGAGAGCCTTGCCACCTCATCAAAATATTAATGGCAAGAGGCCATGTGACTTTCAAGCCTCTTTAAAAAGGTTTTAACCCCTCCCATGAATCACTCTAACCCATGTTTAGCCAAATCTCTTTGGATAGTGACTTATCCCCAATGATTAAGCTGAACCAAATGATATTCTCTTCAGCCCAAACCTTCCTTGAGGGGTGAATTCAGCCCAAAATCATGATTTGGCCCAAATTGACCCAAAATAGCCCTTTTCCCATACTATTTAATTCCCATACCTTTACACATGGCCAACCTCAATTGACTTCACCAAGACCAAGCCCTGACCTCCCTGAGTCAAATGGTGACTTGAGCCTGGCCGACGGCCACCTAGGCTGCCAGAAAAGCCATGGCCAAATGCTCCACCATGGCTAAAACTAAAATTAAACCCATCCAAGTTGTCTCATCCCAACTGGAGTTTTGCACCTTGGTGGCATCCACATATGCAACCTAGGGTATCCACCAATTGCCCCTGGTGGCCTCTTCTTACCCCTCTATTTAAACCCACCCTCCATGGCCAAAGAAGGAGAGCTTGAAATTCTTTTGGGAGACTCTACCAAATTTCTTCCAGAGCTTCCTTAAGACCTCTTGAGTTCAACCCAACCACCCTTAGCTACTCAGAGCCACTGCTCGAGCTAAATTTTGGAGCTCAAGTTCAAGGCCCAAAATAGGACACTCCCAAAAACTCCACCAAATTTAAATTAATTGCACCCACACCATCCTCACAGTAAGAAAGGAAGATTCCCAATAGAAACCCCATCACCAGAGCTCCCTAAGGTGGACTTTGATCAACCCCCTAATTCGGCCTTGGTTCAATTCATATTTAAACAACTCACCACAGCTAGAGGCTCCATCCCTAGGTTCCTGGGACCCAGATGAAGCTTCCACAAGCATCCAATTGAGGATTCCCCTCTTGGACCAAGGTATTGCAACTTAACCCTAAACCGAGCTTCATTTGATTCTCCATGTGCATAAAGTTGATTTAAGGGTTGATTAACCGCATGGATATATTCTCCTAGTCAAGACGAGTCTATAAGAACAAAGCGCACTTGATTTAGTTGAGTATCGAGTGAAACATTAAGCCTAGAAGATGGACGGTTTGCGAGTTGGCTCTGTTGGGGATGATGACAGAACGCCGTTGCATCACACGTGTATCGCACGGAAGATTCTGATCGTACCGTATGGGGAGATGGAATGGAACTGCGGGACGTGTGGCTGTTAGCGTGGACTACGGTGTCGAATGGGAGTGCGCCACGTGTAAAGTTCGACGCGTACAAGAATTGCATGGCACTGACTGTTTTAAGTAGAAAAATAGGATATATTTTTTTTATTTATTTAAATTCCAAAATTTAAAAAATCCATAACTTTGTGTAAAAAATTATTAAAATAAAATAAAAAAACTCTATTGCTCAGTGAAGACAGGAGAACAATGTGAAAATATTTTCAAGTTTATTTGATGCATGTATTATTTTTAATTAATTAAACGGTGTTTTCCTTATTTTGATTCTTTATTTGCATAGACATTTCACAATGACTTGATCTTTGGGGCTATGATTTTATCTGTTGTGAGGATTCTTTTTCTGATTTTTCTAATGTTAGGGGTGATCTCTAGAAATAGATATCTAATTTTCAAGTTAATGGTCTCTATTTTGGTATAGAAATTATAATAATTAAAATACTCATCAGAAAAATACAAAACTTATTTTAGTAAGTTCACTGTGGTCAGAGGATCCTAGGAAAAATATAAACTTGATTTAACTCATTAAAAATAATCCTCATTGTCACTAATCCTAAAAATGAAAAGAAAATTAATTTGGAGTAAATATAAATGTAATTGGCATGAAAATCATTCTCAACTGTAATTTAAGTCAATTGGAGTTAATATGATCACATAATTGGATTAATCAAGTGAAATGACATTTTCTATATTAAAATCATTATAACAATTACAAAAAAACTCAAAAAATTACCAAATTGGTTTTGGGAGCTTCTTATTACCAAAAGAACCTAGAAAAATAAAAGTGGAACTAAAATAAATACTTTATTTTAAGCTATTTTTAAGTATTTAAATTAATAAAATTAATTAAAATCATAAAAATTATAGATTGTAAAACACACCAAAATATCAAATTTGGCTTCCTATTAGCTTGGGACCAATTAAAATAATTTTTCTAATTTTCTAAGTCAAAATATTAATTTTAAAAGCTTAAAAATGAATTTTATCTAATTTTTCACTAAAATAAATCTATTAATTAAAATATAAATCACAAAAATATGAAATTTATTTCTTTGGGTTCCCTGGACTTAGATATATTTAATAAAAATATAAAACTTAATTTTTCACTTAAATGTTATTTTATATTTAATTAATACTCAAAACAAACAAAAAATTTTAACAATTAGATTAAACCTCTAAAAAATTATAAAAATTAGTCTCAGTGGTCCTCTGACCTAGGTGAACCTATAAGAATTTTCTCAAGGACAAAGGTTTCATTTTGGTTGAGTTATTAAATTTTCATTGAAAATACCTATTTTTGCATTAAAAAATAATTATAAAATTAAATAAATCCACAAAAAAACATATTTTCTCCTTTCAAGTTTTAATTAACCAATGAGTGAGGTAACATAAAATTTCCAAGTCATTTGAGTCTAATTTAATGAGTTATGGGCTATTCAGGCCTTAGGGGCAAAAGTGTAATTTTGGAATTTAGAGCTTAATTAATATTTAGGCCTAATCAATAGTGTAAATAGGTAATAAATAATCTTAAAATAACTTGTCTTGATGATTGAATCATAGAAAGGGGTAAGTGGGAGAAACCAACCTCATTTTGAATTTCATAAAGGATAAATTTATAATTTTTCAAATTAATGAAATTTGAAAGAGTATTTAAATAAGGAGATATTAAGGTGAGGGGTTTTATTTGGAAGATCATAATTCACTGATTTTTGAACCCTAGCTGATTGTTTTACTATAATTTATAATTCATGATGGAGAGCACAAATATTCAGAACTTTTTTTTTTCCTAAAATTACAAACCTACCCACTAAATCTTAAGGGTTTAGTAGTCAACTAGGCTTAATCAAAATTTTGCATACTGAGGTTTAGAAAACAAGTCATAATTAATTTTAAATCTTCAAAACACTAGAATCCCATGCTATAAATAATCAAATTAACTAAATTCCTTAATTAAGTCAAGTCGCCCCCAAGTGTCTTTACCCATATTATTCATAAGTGAGATACCAAGTGATAATTACTCCACTTAAAGGATAATCAAAACATCAAGTCCACTGAGCATAAGGGTATTAACTGGATGAACTATATAGTAAACATAATAAGGCCAAAATGAACTCTAGATAATTCCAGGGACTATGAAATGTCTAGGGTATTACCCGAGACTTCTTCATGATCCTTTGGAAATCTTGAAAGACATCTGAACTTATTATGATTTGCTTAATAGAATCATCCTCAAAATTTAGAACCATCAAAATATGACACAGGATCCGGTAGACACACCTCAAACTTGTATTTTCTACTTTCTTTATAAGCATATTTTAATTCCTGTAAAAATTATATATATATATATATATATATATATATATATATATATATATATATATATTTTTTNGGAATGAGAAGACTCGACAGGTACACTTTTATATTTTACAGTACATTCTTTTCCTGTACTTTCCTTGCTGCTCCTTTTGTTTCTTGCTTACAAACTTGCATGTTAAACAATGATGTCACCCTGCATGTAAAAATTGAAACCTTTAGGATAGCCACAAAACTGAAATCAAAACCAAAACTAAAATCAATCAAGATAAAATTCACCCCCACAATATTAAAAATAGAAGATAACTCAAAATTTAATCAAAAACATCACGAAAAAATAATTGCAACTAAATTAAGATGTCTCGGATGATTGGAAATCCCTCGAAGGAGGTAACCTACGGTTGCTAACGAGATTTTCTATGGTCTAAATGAAGGTATGGAACTCATTAAGTTAAGTTTAGTAAATTTATTTGGACTAAATGAATCTGATAGAAAATAGTTGTCCCGGAATGAGGGAACCGTAGGATCCTAACCGTTGTCACTCTAATCAACTTTAATAAGCCTCATAATATGTAAAAAACCATAACTATAAGAACATTTGATTTGGCATCATAACTTAACACATTAGAAAACTTAAAGTTTCTACGATGAGGAGCTTGGAGCTTTCCTGTGGGGAGCACGATTATCTTCAACAGCAAAACATGTCTTCACCAGCAAAATAATTCTTTAGAATTAAATAACAAATCCATAGGAATTCAAGGTTGTTTGATTATGCAAACATAAATCCCCAACTTATCTTTAGGCCTCTGTATAGCTCTGCTATACAATTTAAGCCCTAACCTGCTTTAGGATTTCGAGGTTTTCGTCTGCCACAACCTAAATACTCATATCTTCTAGCATATTTGTGTGATCATTTCACTCGAATGTAAGCCCTAATTAATAAAATTGGCAGGATGAAACATTCAATATTTCTAATCTCTGAAACTTATGTTAAACAGTAGGATAGTTTGGGAAGTCACCGAGGTTCTCCTCAAGTTCTTAGACCTCCCCTAGACTTTCTTTCTTTGGATTCTACAATAAAATGTTCCAAACTTGAGTCATTGCTCTTTCCCACCTCTTTATCTGATTTCCTTGAAGAGTCCTAATCCTTTGACCTCTTTGAAGATAATATCCCCTTTTTTTATCAAAAGTTTTTATAGTTGACTTTGATTATCTAATATGTAATTAACTATAGGGGCTTGCCCTTATAGAAAGCATTCCCAAACCCAACATTAATATAAACCCTATTTAATTCTTCATATTAAATAGGGGAATTTTTTTCGTCAACATAAAAATGGTTTTCACAGACTTAAGTGGATGTCATACAATCTTTAGTTTATTTAATGTACTTATCCATCGGGATAGGTGCATTACTTGCAATATTAGGATTGTTAATTTAAAGTAATGGGAATACGAGATGGATTCGGTCTTGTATTTTCAAAAATTTAAAATACTACTTTTTCCAAATTATATGTATTAAATTAAATTAAAAAGGGTGTTAGGATATCCATTCTAGTAGCTGACAACTTAACAACTCCTCAACTTTTTAGTGCCGACAACTTTTGGCGAATCCACTGGGGAGCTGCTTCTCTCTCCATATTAATCAGGGAATATTATCTTCATCTATGGATGATGTGTCCATGACCCTTATGGACCAAAATTACCTTTCTTCCATTGGCATACTTCACCATTTCTTTCTTGGGTAAGTACGGTCAACACTTTTGAACTTCAGGACCGCCTGTTAAATCACCTTTGAATAGGGGGTTAAGGAGGCCATTAAGGACTCTTTCATTTTTGTGTAAGGTCAGACCCCCAATAGGTGTGTTGGTGGATTAGTTTTGCCTGGGTATTATGCGTTGTAAATTTGGTCCCGCACTGGGTCCTAAACTTCACTTCCCCCTTCAAGCCTGATGTGCTCTGCTGCAAATTAAATCGAATAGTATCGCACTGTGCTTGCTCTTTAAATCCTTCTACTTTCAAATTATTTTTACTAAATTTAAAGCCTTTGTAAACTAAAAATAATAAAGTAAAATTTTCTCAGTTTACGAATCAACCTTTATTAATTTTTAGTGTTCGCACTAGAATTACAAAGTATTGGCCAAATAACTAACCTTAGAGGTTTCTTTTTAAAGCTGCTGCAATGGCATTCTCAATGCTCACCTCTTCCTGCAATTCGCCAACCCGCCACAACGCTCGCAATGCTGCCCCCACCATCAAGTTTGGAACCAGATTTGACAAACTTGAAGTCGTACTAGGAAAGGCCCCGTACGTCATAATGAAAGTCATCGCTCCAAAAGTTCAGAAATCATCTACTGAATTTGACCTAAACTATCCTAAGGAATTCCCTTCTTGCAAGAAGAGGAAAACTACTACTCTCCCGGCACCTGACAAGTCTAACTTCCCCTTTTATGCTAAAGGAAAGGAGATTATGATCGTAGAAGATGAAACTGAGGAATTCACGTCTTGTCGTTAGTGTTTGAAATTGGATTGAGTTCAAACTCTGCACCACTAACTCGATAATAAAGAAAGAACCATAGTCAAAAAGATCAGAGGGCAGCCAAGGCCCAAACCTCAGCAAAAGTACCGGATGATGAGTCTCCTCATGAGGAGGAATTGGGATTATAGAAGATCTCTCCACTTCTGCAAGGGAGTAGGTTCCACCCATTGATAAATACTAATGGATATGAAAGTATTTGAGAAATCGTTACTACTTTACCAATATTTCATCATCATAGTGAGAAAAGGATGAAAACCACTCCCATTACTAATGTTAGCATGGTGTTCCAGATATTGGCCACAAAAGAAGGATGTTCAGTGATCGAATTTCTTAAGCGAGTGGGATGTGCAGTATCCCTACAAATGAAGAGAGAGATCCTAAGAGATTTCAGAGCTATCCAACTATCCCATAAGTCAGCTGAAGCTTTCCCGAAACGTATTCCCATTAGATTTTCTCTGGGAAGCCGAGTGGATACTAACGTTACTACTATAGATTTTATTACCTCTGTCGCTCCAAAGTCTGCAGAACATCAATCGATCAAGTCATGTCTGGGTCTGAAGATTCAACCAATTATTACCCTTAAGAATGCCTCAAAGAGGGAAAAGATGAAGAAATTACCCGATATTGTGTTTGGTTCACATTGTGGGGAGCACAATTCTCTCCAACATGTTGATGCCTTTATTGAGATACCCCGTATCAAGACATCATCATCGAGAAGGAAAGTGTGGGTACCCAAAGACGCCATACCAATATGGTCTAGTGAGCCCGCAGGACAGAATAATGAAATGAAGAAAATGTCTGAAATGTCTACTATAGAATTTGATGAAAAAGTGACGGATGTTCAGGAAAATCCTCTAGATCTTAAGATAATTCAGGAGGCGACAATTGAAGGAAAAGTCAAAAAACTCAGGATTGAGATTTCCAAGCTAGCTAGAGAACATAGTGTAACCATTAATGATGATGACGATAATTTTGATCTCAATAATTATCTATAAAAAGACTTCATGTATATTCATGTCATCGAGACTTGAGCTACTTCATCAGCGCGCGATGCCCAACCTCTCATCAAAGGGAATGCTACAGATGATTTGTGCAGAGCTATTTTATTAAGAGATGAAAAAACAAATCAAATGAAAAAGTGAATGGATGTGATGGCTACCACCATGGCCGCCATGACTACAGTTAATGGGCAATCCTAGTCACAGCAGGTAGCTTCGCCAGGAGTTAACCAACATGAAATAATCCATATCACCGATGAAAGAAGAGAAGTTGCTTCTGCTAATGGAGAAGATCAGCAAAAGAAAGATTCCTCACCAAATACCATGCTTGAGAAGGATATCAAACAATTGGTCGAACAATAAGTTTGAGAGGCCTTAACCCAATCTAAGGGTGGTGCATTGATTCAAGGGGTAGACCTTACCCGAAGGAGTTTGATGTTGTACCCTACCCCAAGGGTTTTATGTCACCAAACTTCAAGATATTTGACGAGAGTGTGAATCCCGGGCAAAATCTAGCACATTTTTTAGCCATTTGTGTCAAAACAGGAGGTAATGAAGCCTTGCTCTTACGACAGCTTGTCAGCAGCCTGTTAGGAATTGCTTTTGATTTTTAACTTTGAGTTACCTAATGGATTAGTGAAGACATTTGCCAAACCTGAACAGATGTTCATAAAGAGATTTGCTAGAGCACAACACCATGTTTCTAGTGGAGACCTCGGAGTGGAGAAGCAAAGACCCAACGAGACACTAGTGGATTACAGCTTGAGGTGGAGAAAACTTACCATGAAATCAGAACCCCAAATACAGGAACAACATACAATTGAGATTTTACTCAAAACCATACATGGGCTCGTAGCATTCATGCTCAAGGGACTCACCATCAAGTCCTTCAAAAAATTGCTAAGCAAAGCCAGTAGTTTACAAGAGGAAGTTAAACATATGGATTCTCAAGAGAAAGAAGAGAAATTCAAGACAACTAGAGCATTTGAGAAGAGGTCTGGGACAGTGGCAATGGTTGATAAAGGAAAGCAACCAATAAAGATACAAGAAGAGCATTCTCACCAAAGTTCTTAGCAATCATTACAGAATGCTCAACAGCAAGTACAATAATATGGATAGTCCAGCTGTCGGCACTATTTTGGTTTGGGGGAGTTGTCCGTAAGAAGCTGTCGGTCACAGGAATCAAAATCATGTCGCCCACTTTGGAAGGACGTTTTAATGTTTAGAAAAATATGAAATCATACTGACCCCATATTTTTCATAGTTTAAATGAAAGAGTGCTAAACCTCAAATCCTTTATTTATCCTGAAGGATAAACACAAGACTTGAGGATGAGACTCTATCAAATAAACTAAGAAATGTATGATGTCCGTTTGGTCTGCGAAACCATTTTATTTTCCAACAATTTCCCCTATTTAATATGAAGAATTAAATAGGGTCTATATTAAGCTCGGTTCGAGAAAAGCTTCTTATAAGGGCAAGCTCCTATAGTTAATTACATCTTAAATGATCAAAGCCATCTAAGAAAACTCTCGATAAAAATCAAGAAATATTATCTTTAAGGAACTTAAAGAAAAGGACTTTTCAATGATATCAGACAAAGAGGTTTGAAATAGGATTGGCTCAAATTTGAAACATTTTGTTTTTAGAATCCAAACGAAAAAGAACTAGGGGATGACATAGATCCGGAGGAGAACCTCGGTGCCTTCCTAGTCTATCCTATTGTTTGGCTTCAGTTTTGAGGAGAAATATTTAGGTGTTTTATCCTGCCAATTTTATTTGTTAGGGCTTACATTCATATGAGACGATCACAAGATTAGCCTGAAAGATGTGAGGATTTAGGTCGTGATGAACAACAACCTCAGAATCCTAAGATGAGTTAGGGATTTATACAGCAGAGTTGTACAAAGGCCTAAAGATGAGTTGAGGATTTATGTTGCATAAGCAGACTAGCTCAAACTCTTATGGCTCGAATGTTTAATTCTAAGGAATGAATTGGTTTAGCTGATGAAGTCAGGTTCTGCTGTTGAAGATGGGAAGATGGGCGTGCTACCCACCACGCTACCTCCAAGCTCCTTATCATGATGAGTTTGAGTTTTTAGGGTGTCAAGTTATGATGTTAAATCAGGTAGCCTTATGGTTGTAGTTCTTTAAATTTTCATGGGTTGATTAGAGTGACACCAGTTAAGATCCCACGGTTCGCTCGTTCAGGCACAACTATTTTCTATTGGATTCACTTAGTCCAAATGAATTTACTAAACTCAACTTAATGAGTTCCATAATTTCATTTAGACCGTGGGAAGCCTCATTAGCAGCCGTAGGTTACCTTCTCAAAGGGATTCTCGATCATCCGATAAAGACGTCTTAATTTAGTTGTAGTTATTTTTTTGTGTGATGTTTGTGACTAAATTTTGCGTTGTCTTATATTTTAAATGTTGTGGCTGTAAATTTTATCTTGGTTGATTTTAGTTTTGGTTTTGGTTTTGGTTTTGTAGCTGTCCTAACAGTTTTAGTTTTCATGCAGGGTAAAATAGTTGTTTTGCACACAAGTTTGTGTTAGCATAAAAAGTACAGTATGAAAGTACAAGAAAGACGGTGCTGTAAATTGAAAAAGCCTACCTGGCGAGTCTTCTTGTTCCACCACCTAAAACTCAAAATGCATGTTAGAACATTTTATGTAAAGCGGAAAAAATAAAGTTTTGGTGACCTACCTAACCCTAGGTCATATCTTGGTAGGTCCCTATTAGTTTAACTAAGGACGATTTTTGTCAAGAAATATTAAGTTTAGTAGATCTCTGAGGTATCCAACAGGTCTAGAGGAAGAAGCAGGTCCATGCTTCCCTCTCACTTCCTGGTGAAAAGTCTCGAGCTCATTTAAACTTATTATATTACTTAATAACCCATCTTGCAAATAAAATTGACAGAATGAAACACCAAATAGGGGTATTTACAATTATGTTACTTAATAAAATTGGAAGATTATGTTACTTAATAACCCATCCCTTAATGCTCAATGAATATTGATGTTTCAATTATCCTTAAGAGCAAGGTAATTATCACTTATAATTTAATTTGAGAATTATGTGGGTGAAGACCCTTAAAAAGGGCAAGTTAGCGTTATTGAAACACTTCGCCAATATTTGGTCCTAATTGGGCTTGTGGTGTTTTAAAGGTGTTAAATTTTAGTTATGTTTGCTTTCCTAATCCTGATTTAATCAATCTTGATTTAACTTAGATCACTACTAAGCCTTTAAGACCTGAGTGAGTATCTTAATTAATTTTGAAAAGGTTAAATTTTGGGTGATCATGATTCATTATTTGAATTTCATTTGAACATCAAATAGGGGTATTACATAAGGGTATTAAATTGATTAATTATTGACTTCAAAAGTCATACCCCTAAGTCCTAGGTTCATTTAATTTTAATAAACCTCAAAATTTTAATAATTTAGAAATTTATTAATTTATCCTTTTAATTAAGAAAGTGAGGTTGGTTTCTACTAATTAATCCCTTTTTTAATTTTAATCTTCCAGAAAAGTTAATTAAGATCAGTGGTTTTCCATTTCCCTCCTTGAATTAAGCCTAAATGTTAATTAAGGTTAACTTCCTAAAATTACATTTTTGATCCTATGACTCTAACACTTCATAATTTATCAAATTTAAATCAAATAACTTTGAAATTTTTATCCTACCTCCTTCATGAGTTAATTAAGACATCAAAGGAGAAAATATGATTTTTCAAAAATTAATTTAATTTATATAATTATTTTCATGTGAAAATTTGATTTTTCAAAGAAATTTTCTAACTTGACCAAGGTGAAGCCTAATCACTTAAAATTTTTAATAGAGGTAGGCCTAGACTAGAGAGATATTTGGACAAAGTTTAATGATTTTTTGAATGTTTTTTTAATAATTATAATTATTTTAAGTTGTGGGGTATTTATTAAATATAAAATATTTTAAATGGGAAAAATTAAGTCTTCCATTTTTGAAAAATCTTCGTGAGGTCAGACAATTGAGAGATGTAAATTTTATATTTGTTTGGTTTTTCTTTGATTTATTGGAATTATTTTAGCGGAAATCCATTTTTTAGCCTTTTAAAAAATTATTTTATGCTTCAAAATAAAATATCTTTATTTAGAAAATCAGGAAAAATATTCTAATTATTTCTAAGTGTTTAAAAAAACAATGTAGAATATTTCCATGAATTTTATTATTTTTATCATTTTTATGGATTTTTTAATAATTTAAATATTTAAAAATAGGCTAAAAATGAAGTTTTTATTTTAAATACCATTTTATTTTCATAAAATTCCTCAGATCACACAAAACTCTAAAAATAAGTTTTCATAATTTTTTGAGTAATATTTTGTTCATTAAAAATCATTTTGGTACCAAAAAAGATATTTAACTTGAAAAATCAATTTAGGTCATCAAATGGACTCAAAATGCTTTGAAATTTTTATAGGTAGTTTTATAGATCTTAAAAAATTGTGGAGATAAAAAATCAAGTCATTTTGATTTTTATGATTTCCAAAATTAATTACCTTATTGATTTATGGTTTATGAAGATTAGGTTCATTTTTAATGACTTGACCCATCAGAAATTTTCTTAAGGGTTTTCTAGATATAGTGAGCCTACCAAAATTTTCTTAGATTTTTCTAAGAAACATACTGATTATTATGATTAATCTATGCAAATAATAGACATAAACTTGAAAAAAATGGTTCCCTATTTAAAGGTCTCCTCTGACTTTGGAAAAATGAAGGAGTGTTCCCCTTGACAGAGGGTACAACATGCCAAAAATTCAAGCTACGGTGAAATGCCTATATGCATGGAGAATCCAAAGACTCAAAATAGTATTTAATTAATTAAAAAATAAAACATGCACCAAATGAACTTCAAATCATTTCAACATTTTTCTCCTTTATTCACTGAGCAAAAGAAAATTTTTATTTTATTTTCTTGGTTTTCTACACCAAGGTATGAATTTTTGAAGTTAGGGAGTATTTTTTAAATTATTTAAATCCTTATTTATCTATTTAAATGCGCGGTACCTTGTCATACTATGGCAGCTCCAAAACTCCACGCGACACACTCTCATTTGACGCCACCATCCACTTTAGCGCTGAGTCGGCCCGCGGTTCACATAAGGAAGCGCTGTCCGGCTTCATCTTGACCGTCCATCTGATACACGCTTGATCGAATGATGCTCCATCATCATCCTCAAATGGACTAAACTTAGAACCATCCATCTTCAAGGATTGATATCCCCCTCATTTATTAACCAAATTAAGTGATTTTTTTTTTAAAATGCTCGTCTAGACTAGAGAAACATATCCATATGATTAAGATGTCATGAAACTAAGCCCAAAAAAATGTAGAATCAAAATAAGCTCGGGATGAGGAGTTCAATACCTTTGCTCTGAGAAGGGAAACCTCAATCAGTGATGCTTGGCACGTTTATTGGAGTCCAAGGAGGCTAGGGATTGAGCCTCTTACTGTGATGTAAGGTCTAGGTATGAATTTGACCAAGCTCAATTTCAGGTGTTGGTCTAGAGCTATGTTAGGGGCTCTGTGGAAGGGGAATTTGATGGGGCTTTGTCTTCTTTCAGTGTTGTGAAGGTGTGGGTACAAGTAATTGAAGTTTGGTGGACTGTGGGAGTGTAATGAGCTCTGTCCTAGTTTTAGGCAGAAATTTGAACTCAAAATTGGGCTTCCATAGTGGGAAGCAGTGGGGGAAGATGGTTGGATTGCACTGAGGAGGTCTCAAAGAAGCTTTGTGAGTGAGTTGGGAAGCTCTTTCTGAGAAAATTTCAGCACTCCCTCCATGGCCGTGGAGGTGAGCTTTTATAAAAATGGCTAAGGGGTGGCTGTCATGGTCAAATGGGGGTTGCAATGTGGTGCTTAGGTAGAGGGCAGATAGGCTTTAACATCTCATTTGGGTGAGGAGACCTCTTGGTTTTATTTTGGTCAAGTTCAAGGGGAGGTGGCCCTCAGTTTTGGCTTCTCCGATGACTAGGCCGGCCGACCATGGAAGGGGGAGGTGGCTAGGAGCTCAGGGAACCCAAAGAATATGTCACAGCAATTTAATGGCCTGAGGCTTAATTTTGGCAAAAATCAATCTTAAGCTTAAGCATTTATGGCATGAAATCCTTTGATTTAAGGGACCGTTGGTCCATGGCTTAGCTTAGGCGGTTAGGTTAGTTTTGGCTATATCTTAGGGTCCAACTAATGGATGTGGAGTCATTAATTTGTTGGCTTTTGGGTGGTTAGGCTACATTTAGTGCATGGGTCCAAGTGGGTGCAAATGACCAAAACTTGGGTTAGGCTAGGCTAGTCATGTCCTTGAGCCCAGTTTATTGATGAAATTGATGTATATGATTGTAATGAACATTTTCGGTGAAGGATTGAAAGGATTTTGAGTTCAATTGAAGGGTCAATTTGAAGGAATTTGAAAATTAGTCATTTTGGGCATGTTGGGCTAGACTTGGGTCTTGATTGGGCTAAACTTGAGCTAAGTCTAAATTGATTGTTGAGAATGGTCAATAGGAATGTCGTTAAGAGTTTTCAACATGAATTGGGTGCCAATTTTTGGATTAAGGCAATCAATTTGGTGAAATTTGGGGACATATCCAATTTGGGGAAAATTTGGGGATTTTTGGACTTAAGTTGAAATTAAGTGAAATTGAGGTTTCACCAAGGCCAATTAAAGGTCAAGTTTGATGTGTAGGAATGTTAAGAAGATTTTAAAACATCAATTATGGTTAATTGAGTGGGCTTTGGGTTCAATTTGTTGAGATTATTTCATGTGCCCAAAATTGGGGACCTATATAAAAATTGGGCTCAAAGCATGGGCCAATTAAGCTTGGATTTGGTTTATTTTGGTCACATTGAGGGTGAATTTGAGTTTGGGGTTGAAACTTGGGGAGATTGGGATCAAATTGATGGACATTTGAGTTGAATTTGAGGAAATTTGGGCCTTTAAGGGAAATTTGGTGGTTTTGATCAAAGATGGTCAAATTGGAAATATTGGGTCATGTGGTAGTTGAGAAAATGAAATTGAGAATCTTTGAAATATTTTCGGTATTTTTGCGATTTTTTAAATTTTTTTAAATTTTGGGCCCATGAGGGGCATTTTGGTAATTTGGCAAGTTTTGGTGATTTTGGGTAATTTGGGTGTTTTCAAAAGGTTTGAAATATTTTTTGAATAAGTTTAGTTATTTTGGATAAATTTGGGAATTTTGGCCAAATTTAGGATTTCAAGGGTACTCAGGTAATTTGAGGGGGTTTAGGAACAAAAGGTCAGGCTGAGTATTTGGGTAAAATTGGGGAACTAACCACCAAAATTAAGTCATGGACCAATGGAAACCCCATTTGGGTCCTCTATGTACTGGTCTAAGCTAAACCATAGCCTAGGGCTAGTAGGTTTAGGGGACCATCTACATGAGTTTCCCGAAGGCTCAAGAGGCCAAAGTGAGGAAATTCTGGGTTTATGGTAGTGAGTGGAGTGAGTGTCTTAGCTCTAGACCAACACCCAGGGTCAACCCTAAGGTCCAACCGTCCTATAAGAACTCTCCTTTTGCTCCCACATAATGGCCCCACCTACTAAGTGTTAGAGGTTAGGACCAGTATGTGGAACTTTAAGTTCAGTAAAGAAGAGTTTAGAATTTCTAATGGTGAGGGTGCCATTTTCTATTTCTCTAAGAATACTCAATAGTAAAGTCCTATGGCTAGACCCTAGGCTATTAAAGAGAAAGACTATACCTCAACCAAAAGTGAGGTCAACAAATGGACCCCCAATAGGTGTGGTGTGTTGGGCAAACACACCGCGCGTATTGGCGTTGACTGATGAGATCAACAAAACTAATACAAACTCCCAAGTCAATACACCTAGAAGAAATGTGTAGAGTTGTGTGTGCTATTTGTTTTTTTTGGGGAATATAGCAGGTGAATATTTGATCAGAGTCAAGAAGTAGGGACTCTTGCTGGGGATTGGAGAGTGGATTTTGAGTTATGTGATTTCAGGAATTTATAGAGGACGGGAATCAGTGTGTATCTTCTAATCCAGAAGTTGGAATTTGAGATTTAGGTATTAGTTTTAAAAGAGAGTCGAAAGTTTGGGATTGACCATGAAAAGAGAGGAATCAAGAGCTAGGGAGTGATCCCAAGACAAGGATTGAAAGTTAAGGATCTATCAAAAGACAAAGCGTCGGAAGGTAGGGACCAACCTCAAAGGTAGTGATTGATTCAAAATGAGAATTGACAGGCAAGGGTCAACCTCAAAAGAGAGCGTCAGAAGGTAAGGACTGACCTTGAAAAGGGCGAATAAGAAGTTAATGACTGATTCAAAATGAGAATTGACAGTTTAGGGTTAATTAATCTCAAGAGAGAGCGTCGGAAGGTAAAGACCGACCTCAAAAGAGGTGAATCAGAAGATAATGACTAATTCGAGATGAGAATTGACATGTAAGGGTCAACCTCAAAAGAGAGTGTCGGAAGGTAAGGACTGACCTCAAAATGAGTGAATCAGAAGGTAGTGACTGATTCGAGATTAGAATTGAAAGGTAAGGGTCAATCTCAAAACAGAATGTTAGAAAGTAAGGACCGACCTCGAAAGGGGTGAATCAGAAGATAGTGCCTGATTTGAAATGAGAATTGCCAGGTAAGGGTCAATCTCAAGAGAGAGAGTCGGAAGGTAAGGACCGACCTCGAAAGGGGTGAATCAGAAGATAGTGACTGATTTGAGATGAGAATTGATAGGTAAGGGTCAACCTCAAAAGAGAGCGTCGGAAGGTAAGGACCGACCTCGAAAGTGGTGAATCAGAAGATAATGACTGATTTGAAATGAGAATTGACAGGTAAGGGTCAATCTCAAGAGAGAGCGTAAAAAGGTAAGGACCGATCCTCGAAAGGGATGAATCATAAGGTAGTGACTGACTCGAGATGAGAATTGAGAGGTAAGGGTCAGCCTCAAAAGAGAGCGTCGGAAGGTAAGGACCGACCTCGAAAGGGGTGAATAAAAAGGTAATGAATGATTCAAGATGAGAATTGACAGGTAAGGGTCAACTTCAAAAGAGAGTGTCGGAAGGTAAGGACTAACCTCAAAAGGGGTGAATCAGAAGGTAATGACTGATTTGAGATGAGAATTCTACAGAGTTTGTAGTGTTTAATTTTAAAGACATGGGTTGTATGTAAAGGTTGACATTTTTTAAGAGGATTTGTAAGAATTTGTGAGGTTTTTTTTTTTTTACGCAGAATGTGGAATTTTGCGGGGATTTGAAGAGAATTAGTGTAGACAAAGATGGTTGTGCTGCGCAAGCAAAGAGTAAGAAACTCTGAAATTGAGAGAATCCACTCAACCAATTTTTTTTCTTGTTATTTTTATCACATTCAATTTTCAAATTATGTTTTTCAAATTTTGATTTTAGTTGGTAGATTTTTCAAAAGAGACTTATTTCTATTTAAATTTATCATAATTTATATTCTTCTCATAATTTTTTATTTGAAATTTTCTTTTTTTATCATTAAATGTTTGTTGTTCTGTTCTTCGTTCATTGTAGTTGCAAACCAACGTATGGTTCAATGGCTTTTATCCTTGGCACCTAGAAGGGCAATTGAACAATCAAACAAATTTTTTGAAAAAAATTCATTAATTTCTTCAATAAAATGTTACAAATGAAAAGTAGGTCAATGCCTCAAAAAGAGTACAATATGCAACCTGCATGAAAGTACACCCGGAATGTGTCATGTTAAGTACATATCATGGAATGATCATGTTTGATACATAGCATATCTGTAATGCAGTAGAGAAGAAAGAGAAACCCTATGAATATCTGTCCCCTTGCGTAGTGAGCTCATGATCAAGCTGACCTTCTGAGCCACGTTCCAGGACAAGAGCTCCCTTCACGTGCGCTTAGAGGTGCAACCTTCTCATAGCTCATACAGCAGTAATTCTTCGAGTTCAGGATCTGGCTGAAATCCAAACGATATTTTGTTGTTGTCCATCCGTCGGAAAGTCAGAGACACCCTACAGTGTTGTACTCTGGGAATGGAATGCTTGACAACGTCTGCACCGTTGCCTTTAAGAACCAGGACTGAACCAACTGCTAGGGGAATCTCTACAAATCCTCTGAATTCTCCGAGGCTGATGACATCAATTTGTTTCCCAAAGAGAATATTTCTTTCACTCATGAATGAGACTGTGCAGAAGGGTCTTACAAAATCATGATGATCAATGTGAGGAGGTATGCAGTCTCCCTCGTCATATATGTTGATGATGCAACTATTTGGAATGCAGCCAACTGGTAGTATATTCCATCAAACCATTCATTTAATCATCCATTTGATCATTGAGGGCAGCGGATCCACTTGATCGTACCTAAGAATCCTGGGAAGATTTCCTTGCCTGTCTTTCGTGAAATTGTAGTAGCATCTGCATTGTATTGTAATCCTTCCCTTTCCTCTCATCCATTTCCTTGGCTAAGAGTAGGTTCTTTCCACGAGCAAGTCTGCTCGACCTCTGTCTCTTAAGTCAAAGATACAATCCAGAATGCTTTGTTCATCTTTTTCTAAAAAGACCCTGGTATACAATTCTAGTCCTTCCAATATATTGACGGGTTCTCCATGGACTTCTTCGTAGAATTCAAAGCTTCTTTTGTTGACTTTACTGATTTTATAATACTCTATTGTGCTGAGGACGGGTGGCTGGAGCAAATATTCCTTCATTTCATTATTGATAGGAATCCAGACTGGTGTCGGTGTTACCTCTAACGAGATGTTTGACTCGGTGTCCATCGAAACATACAGCTCAGTATACCGTGGGTCATATTGTTTGGTACCCATTGGGACGTATGCCCCCTCCATCTGGCAATCGCTGGTCTAAGATTGATCTTCATTGGAGGAATATTCTTCAAGAGTGCTAAAATGCTCCAAGTGCAGAACATTACACTCCGGACATTCGATAAAAGCTCCTGTAGCTGATGCTTGTGGCGGTATTTCAACGTTGCAAGTAGGGCAACCCGTGCAAAGGTCATCCAAGGCTGGCAGTATTTCTGACTCTTGAACATACCTGGACTCCTCATCTATGGTGGGCAGGCTGGAAGAAGTTTCCTTCATATCTGGTTCATAGATGTGTCCCTCTGGAATGGGGGCGAGTTGGTTTTCTTTTTGTTGTTGATGTCTCTTTTCTTCTCTCAAGAGAGCTCTGTACATACGACGGTTGGCATTTCTCCGTTGAGCCCTCCGTAGCGAAGTGAACGGTATCCTACCATTGTTAGCAGCAACCAAGTTTCCGGCCAGAGTGGCTACCATGGATGGTAGACTGCTGGTTCCTTCCATGGGATTGTGTTATCTTATCACCTCTTTCCCCTTCAGCGAGGGATTGCTTTTGGATCTAAATTTCAGAAGTGGGGGCAGTCCCTCCTTTTCTTGTCCACTGACTACATCCATTAGAAGACCTTTGTAGTCCATGACAATTTCAATGAAATCCATGTCAAAGTCAATAATGCCACCTTGTGGTGCCATCTCCTCATTAAGCGCGAGGTTCCAGCGATCCTTGAATGCAAAGATCAGCTTCTGACCTGACATTTTCTATAGACGACAGAAAAAACATCAGTGAGCTGATACTTAGCGTTAACAAGAACAAAATAAAGTTTTTTAGTTAGAGAAAATTTTAATTTATTTTGGTGAAGAAGTTATTTATTTATGTATTTATTTTATATTAGTTTAGTAGAATATTCAATTCAAACTTAAAGGTAGAAAAGAGAATTGCAGTGTGTAATTTTTCAAATTCTTTATTAAATTGAGGTTAATTACAAAATTTTTGGACATGGTCACAAACTTTTGGCCACATAGATAACCCCCAAAACAATCAAAATTTTACAATTTTCAAATTAAACGGTGATAAGCAACGTCAGGTTGCATAGTATGTTTTCAGGTATCATCCGTTGATTGGCAGCATGGGTCTTTCACCTCATAAATCTACTTATTGGTAGGCTCCTCCTGTGTAGACCTTTTCAATGACAAATGGTCCATCCCAAGTTGGTTCAAATTTTCCACCTATATTGTGGCATGCAAGAATGGGCCTTTTTAGTATAAGGACGAGGTCACCAACTTTAAATGTCCTTCGGCGGACCAGTTTATCGTGACCTTGCACCATCTTTGCTTAATAAAGCTCCAAATGTTGCTGTGCTTCAAGCTGTTTTCCTTCAAGATTCTCTAGTTCTTCAAGTCTGAGCTTTGCACTTTCCTTTGTTGTAATTTGATTGGCGACTACAACTCTGAGAGATGGCGTCTGAATTTCTAGTGGCGGTACGGCTTCAGACTAGTATATGAGCATGTAAGGTGTACACTGAGTGGGAGTCCTGAATGTTGTACGGCAGTCCCACAAAGCTTCTAGCAATTTATTGTGCCAATCTCTTTTATTTTCATCAAGTGTTTTCTTTAAAATCTATACCAATACTTGTTGAAGGCCTCAGCCATTCCATTTTCTTTGAGATAGTAAATTGTAGAGTATCTCCAATCTATTCTGTATCGTTTAACATAGTTGTTGATTTTGGTGCTTTTGATTGTTGTCCCATTGTCGGATATTACTCTGCGTTGTACACCAAAACAGTAGATGATTTGGCTTTTGAAGAATTGGAGGACATGCTATGTTGTAATCGCTCGTAGTGGTACTACCTCTGCCCATTTAGAGAAGTAGTCTGTAGGATTCAGAATAAATTTGTTTCCTTTAGAATATGGAGGGTCTATCATACCTATCATGTCTGTGCCCCAACACTCAAATGACCACGAAGCAGCAGTTGGGTGTAGCACATTCGGAGGTTGGTGCAAGACCACCCCATGCACTTGACACTGGGGACATTTTTTGGCTGTCTCCATGCAGTCGGACACCATTGCTGACCAATAATATCCGAGTCCCTGGATCTTCATTTTCATTTTTGGTTCTGACTGGTGAGCGCCACACAATCCGGCATATAATTCTTTGACAATATTTTGTGCCTTGGCTCTGCTTAAGCACCGTAGCCACATTTGTTCGAATGATCTCCTATAGAGGATGTCACCTACTAGAGCGTAATACATAGCCCTTTTTATGATGTGATGTGCCTCAGATGTGCCTCAGACTTGTTTTCCAGTAACTTTTTAGTATGCAAATATTCTATTAATGACATGGGTCAATCTTCATTGATATTCATAACTGCAATCGTTGTTTCCTCCTTTCCGAGCTTGTGTAAATTTTCAAGGTCAGTTTGAGACAAAACCTGTCTTCTTTGTACTATAATTTTAATGGAATCCTCCAGGGGACATGCCAATTCTTTAGTGAGTTTTGCTAGTGGATCAGCATGCGCATTTTGTCCCCGAGGAATCCGATAGAAAGTCACATTGGGAATCTGTTACAGCAGCTTCATCATGTAACGGTGGTATTCTGCTAATCTTGGTTTCAGAATTTTGTGTTGTCCGGCGACTTGCTGGATGATAAGTTGGGAGTCACCGTAGATGGCAATATCTACAATGTTCATTGAAATTACCAACTCCAAACCTGTGATTAAGGCTTCGTATTTTGCTTCGTTTTTGGTGTGCGACTCTGTTAGGTGGTATGAGAACCTCAACATACCTTTATCTGGCGTGATAAAGATCAAACTGATTCCTGCTTTGCCTGGTATAACTGTGCCCGAGCCTTTATCTTTTTTGGCTGATGAAGCACCGTCGAAGTATGTTTTTCGGCGTTGCGTACTGGAGAATTCCATTTGTAGTACTTGTTCTTCTGGTAGTTTGTCGTTGAGATGGGATCCAGCTGGCAATGGGTGTGCAGTGAGAAAGTCTGCTATAATTATTCCCTTAATAGCTCAAAGGGGAACAAAAGTTATATCAAATTTCTATAAAATCATTGACCATCTTGCTAGATGTCCGGAGAGTGTTGGTCGGGTCATCAAATATTGCAATGGATTAACTTTCGACATTAGGGTAATTTTATGAGAGAGCATGTAATGTCCAAGCTTTTGGGAGGCAAAAAATAGTGTCAGACAATGCTTCTCAATAGGTGGATACCTTATCTTCGTTCGTATTAGACGACGACTTAAGTAGTAGAGTATGTTTTCCTTACCCTCACCCTTGACTTGGGCTAAGAGGGCTCCAAGAGAGTCATGTAAGGTTGCGGTATAAAGTATCAAAGGTTTCCTTTTCGATAGGGGCTGCCAAAATAGGAAGTGTCATTAATTATTGTCTAACGTCCTCGAACGCCCGCTGGCATTTCTCTTCCCAAATGAATTTGGTGTCCTTTTTAATTAATGCTGAGAAGGGCCAACACCTACCTGAGAGATTAGAGATAAAGCGTCTCAGATATGCCAACTTCCCCTTGAAGGAACGTAGTTGTTTCAAAATTTTAGGGGGAGGTATTTCCAAGATAGCTTTAATCTTATCTAGGTCAATCTCGATTCCCCGATGACGTACAATGAATCCTAGAAATTTTCCCAGAGGTAACGCCAAAGGCACAATTTAAGGGATTCATTTTAAGGTCATATCGTCGTAACCGTTCGAACACAATCCTCAAATCGTACAAATGTTCTATTTTTCATTTACTTTTGATGACCAAATCATCCACGTATCATTCTACTTGGTTGTGAATGAGATCATCAAAAATCTTTATCATTGCTCGTTGATACGTTGCTCCAGCGTTCTTTAACCCGAATGACATCACTGTGTAGCAGAAAATCCCAATAGGCATTCTGAAGGCTGTGAGGGTTGCATCTTCAGAAGCCATCTTGATTTGGTTGTATCCTGACGATCCATCCATAAAGGAGAAAATTTCGTGTGTTGATGTGATGTCCACCATCATCTTTGAGATTGGCAATGGGAATTCATCTTTTCGGCATGTTTATTTAAGTCCCTAAAGTCGACACAGACACGTATTTGTTTATTATTCTTTTTGACTGCAACAATGTTAGCTAACCATGAGGAGTATTGTTCTTCCCACACAAAGTTAGCGTCTATTAATTTCTTCACCTCGGCTATGACTTATTGTTCTATTTTGAGGCGCATTCATCTAGGGGCTTATTTTACAGGAGTCATATCTTTGTCCACCCTGAGTTTATGAATTGCTACTTCTACTGACAGTCCTAGCATTTCATCATAACTCCAAGCGTAACAATCTTTGAATTCTGCTAAAGGTTTG
The DNA here is from genome assembly GCA_002079205.1 of Phalaenopsis hybrid cultivar. NCBI lineage: Eukaryota > Viridiplantae > Streptophyta > Magnoliopsida > Asparagales > Orchidaceae > Phalaenopsis > Phalaenopsis hybrid cultivar. The sequence goes on from JXCR01145685.1 coordinate 141,802, forward strand.
ATCAGTTTTGAAGATTATTCATCGTTGAGTAAAGAACTTATAAAGGTAGGTCGGAGTTGCTCTTTTGTCCCCAGATTAATTTCTTTCAATTCGTCGAGAGTTGACTTGACTTCCTTCTCAAATTCTGGCAGAGCATCTCCTATTAGTTGATCGGTAGAGTCATCCTCTACATCGAGGCAATCCTCTTCTGATTTACTAATAACAACCATGTAAAATTTTGAATCATCGACTGGTCCCACTGTACCAAATCCGAGACCACCCTCTTTTGACTTGGGAGTTTGACTTTTAACATTCAATAACTTTTCAAAAAGTTGAAATTTATCTTTTAGCATTTGCTTTGACAAATCTCCCTATTGAGTTAACTTTTGTACATAAGGAGAAAAGAAACCAAAAGGCAATTCCGTTAATTCGTTAGGATCATCATCCAAATTTATATGGTTTTCAAGATTAGTAGAGGTAGAAGCACGATAAAATTTGATCGTCTTTGAACCAACACTACAAAATTCCTTGACCTCTAAACTCTCAACCTTTCGAGGAAGGGTCAGATTAAGGGTCATATTATTCACATAGTGGTTTACAAGATCATACATTGTTTCACTTTCACTTTTCTTCGTATCTTCTAAGGATATCTCATACTGAGGTTTCTTCTATTTTTTTCATCGTTATTTCATCTTTAGAACTGTCTTCATCACCCATGTTGATGGTTGGCATAGTCCGTTCAAAAATTAGATTGATTCTTCCGCGTCCACGTCCCTGACTTCGACCTCGGGTGCGCGAAGCAAAAGAAGCTCCACCAATTTGATGTAGAATGGTGGCAAAAGATCGTTGAAGCAGAGTTGAATGGCCTTCTTTTTGTGGTTTTTCTGAATCTTCATTTTTGTTTGTCAAAATCTATCGTGAGAAGATAGTTTTCTTTGGTGGCGCGTAGTAGGCAGCATCTTCATGAATTGAAAATGGTTGTAGATCTCCTTTGATGCAGTATTTTTGTCCCTTTTTGCAGTATTTGATGCACTGATGTACAAATGATGGAACCATGTTGTGTTCATGAATCCACAGTCGACCAATTAAAGCGTAAAAGAGATCTCGACGTCGATGATATGAAATTGAGCGGTTGTTGCTAGTTCTCCGACCTTCATAGGTAATGTGATCGACCCAAGGGCTCTTTCTCTTTTTTGGTTAAATCTCTTAGCATCATTTTATTGGTCGTAAGCTCTTGGGCTTCGATGTTCAAATAGGCCAATGTCCGTAAGCTCATTAAATTGAGAGATGCTCTTTAATCTACCAGAACTTTGGATAATACAAATCTGCCGATGTTAACGGGGATGTAGAGTGTTCGGTTGTGGTCGGCCGTACCTAACAGCAAATCTTCATCTGTGAAGGTCACCCCTAACTATTCTTTCAATGAGCAAACTTCATCTGAGGATGTGCTGGCCAACTGAGCTATACAAATTTCTGGGTCAAGCAAAGCTGTAACCAGAGCTTCTCTCATCTCCTTTGACAGTATCAGAGTGTCGTAAATGCTTAGTTGAGCCGACAACTTTCTAAGATGAGCTAGCACGTTGTAATCCAATTTCCATGGTCCTCTAAATTTTTCGTGACTATGTGATCTTCCATTGACGGAGGTGGAGGTAATTCCTCTCAAGTTACTATTTATTTTCATTTGTCTGTAGGAGCTATCCTTGGGGGCAATACTTTCCTGCTTCTTAAGTTTATTTTTGTAATTTCTTCTTCTTGTACTATCATTGTTGAATCTTTTGGTGTTTCTTCTTTGTCAGAAAGATCTAAGTTGAGGGCGAGTGGTGTGTTGTGGGGTTCAAGGATTGGCTCCTTGCTCCCGGTGCTGTCGTAAGCAGTATCATTGATGTCTTCTTTGGTATTGTTAACGAGTACATCGGACGCAAGTACGATTTGAGGATCATTTTGGGAATTGAAATCAGAGTTAGATTGGTCATAATCAATTACGTCATCACTAGAAACAGTTAAAATGTAGCCAAAATCACGATCATTATATTCATCAGCCCCTAGTAGGGTAAAAGGATAATCATACAAAGTCAGGGGTTCGAGGATTTTCTTCCACAAATCTGAGACAACCAATCTAATAGAGGCAGCCCCTATCCTACCCTCCGTTCTATCAATCTTTGTGAAGATGTTCTTTTTTTCGTTGACTTTGATGACGATGGCTCTTGCGGTGAAATCTTCATCTCGGGCATGGCGGGTTGAAGACTCTGAGCGGTAGTTTGCTTTGAAGCGTTCTGGATTTGATTTAACATCTTCTTAGATGATTTGCTCGAAACTGTATCCCATCCATCTTTTCTGACATGTGCGGAAGATTGTTTTGATGAATTCTGTATTTAGTTTTGGACCCTCTTAAGCTTGTTCCAAGTTGTACTCCATCCATCTTCTCGAGTGTACGGATCAATCGGAGAGATTGGCTCAGCCGAGATCATATTTGTAGAACCTTTTTCAGGTTCTTTTAAATACTCTTCCATGATCGTTATATTTCCTTATTTAAGATTTTTCTCGAGCCAATCCTTAAAGATGAAACATTCTTCTATTGTATGTCCCAGTAATCTGTGATATGGGCAATAATTTAATTGATCCTTCTTATTGATCACTTCAGGTTTCTTTGGGCATGGTAGTTTGAACTCGTGCTTCTTCATCAGACTTCTGAATATTTTTGATACAGCTTCATCTTTGAAAGAGTACACCATTTTTTTTCGTTCTAACAAAGATATTCTTTTATTTTGAGATGATCCTCCCTGAGGCGGTCGCTGGTTAGACTGGCTATTCCGTTTCAAAGCCTATTGTAATGAAGATTAACGTGGAGTTTCTTCATATATCTTTATCGGTTGTTTTTTTCTTTATCAACAGTTGCGACTGTTCCTGATTTCTTTTCAAATACTCTTTTTTTTACTTCTCGTGAGAATCCATGTGTTTGATTTCTTCCTAAAGACTGCTAGCCTTGGTGAGTAGCTTCTTGAAGGATTTGATGGTGAGTCCCATAGCACGAAATTTATGGGTCCATGAATGCTTTTAAGCAGGATGTTGATTTCATGATGTTCCTATAATTGAGGTTTGCACTTCATGCTAAAGTTTCTCCACCTCAAAATGTAATCCACTAAAGTCTCGTTAGGCTTTTGTTTCTCCATCATGAGTTCTCCTATAGAAACATGATCTTACACCCCGATGAATCTCTGTATAAATAACTGTTCCAACTCGGTGAATGTTTTAACCGATCTGTTGGGCAAATCAACATACCAATCGAAAGCAACTCCTGACAGGCTACTGATCAACTGTTGACAGAGTAAAGCTTTGTTATTTCTTGTATTGTCACAACTGGCTTGGAAGTGTGCTAGGTGTTGTCTGGGATTTTCGGTCCCATCAAATATCTTGAAGATTGGGAATACAAAACCCTTAGGGAAAGGTATGAAATCGAACTCTTTCGGGTAAGGTCTACTGACAGTGACTTTATCTATGCTAAAAATATAAGTAATTAATACTGCTGTTAAAAGATTTAATTCCTCAGCAATTGTACCAAAACTTAATAATAGTTATAGATTCGATAAAGATTTATGTANGTTTGGATAATAACAGGTTTAAGCTCAAATGAATTAGCAGCTACATCATAGATAAGTGAATTTCATCTGCTGTAGGATTTGCATAATCTCTTAAGGTTGGTGTTCATTTTCTATTCCTTGATTGTTTATAATGTTTTCCATTGTATCACAATTTCTAGGTTTTCTTTTATATTTTCTAATTTTTCTAACAGTTCGTTCTAATTCTGAATCATATGGTATAAGATTTTTAGGTCCAAATTTATGCATACAATTTAAAATTAGTACTCAATAATATAAATAAATATAAATATATAAATATATAGACCAGTTGCAATTTAAGTAAAAACATTTTAATAATTCTAATATGTCCGTTACTCCTAAAATATTCTCTCCGGCAACGGCGCAAAAAACTTAACTGACCTTTTTTTGTAAATCAACAATTAGAAGAATTTGATGACGCTACTAGAAGATTTAAATTCCAGCAATGATGCTAGTAACTTGACTGCGACTTTATATATATATATATGTTTGATTTAATAAATATGTATAGATATAATATTCAATAATGTTAAAGTCAAATTTGTCAACGCAAGTATATGTATCGCTCAAGTAATATAGGGCTCTAAAGAGTCCTAGATATCGATCCCATAGGGTGAAATAGAATACTACAGACTAAGATTTAATAAAAAGTAATACTTCAACTACAATGACGTTCAAGTTGCTTATCAGTCACTAATAGGCAATTGAAGTAAGTAGATAATTTGGATAATAACTAATTATAGAAAGTAACTTTTAATTGTGATATTCAATATATAAGAAAACATCCTTCTCCTTGCCAAGAAATTATAGTGAAATGATCTAATGTGAGTTCAATACGAAAAAACATCATTCTCCTTGTCAAGAAATTATAGCTAATGAGGTTTTTAATGTGATATTCAATATATAAGAAAGCATCTTTCTCCTTGTCAAGAAATTATAGTGAAGTTCAAATGTGATATTCAATATATAAGAAAACATCATTCTCCTTGTCAAGAAATTATAGTGAATGGAGGTTTAATTTGTGATATTCAATATCTAAGAAAGCATCCTTCTCCTTGTCAAGAAATTATATTGAATGGATTGAGGTTTTTAATGTGATATTCAATATATAAGAAAACATCCTTCTCCTTGTCAAGAAATTATAGTGAATGGACTGTGATATTCAATATATAAGAAATCATCCTTCTCCTTGTCAAGAAATTATAGTGAATGGATAAGTGAATTAGTTCAAATGTATATTGTGTCAAATAGGAGCATACCTATTCTTTACCCTTGGGTCCAGGCATAAAGAACATTGGAATCATTCTCCTTGTCAAGAAATTATAGTGAATGGATAAAGTGAATCAGTTCAAATTATATTGCGCCAAATAGGAGCATACCTATTCTTTACCCTTTGGTCCGGGCATAAAAAACATTGACTAATCATTTGGTCCAGGCATAAAGAACATTGACTAATCCTATGCTTGGTTACTGATTCTGCGGCTAAATATTCTTTACCCTTTGGTCCAAGCATAAAGAACATTGACTAATCCTACACCTTGTCAAGAAATTATAGTGAATGGATAAAGTGAATCAGTTCAAATTATATTGTGCCAAATGATATATAAGAAAGCATCCTTCTCTTTGTCAAGAAATTATAGTGAATGGATAAAATGAATTAGTTCAATTTATATTATTGTCAAGAAATTATAGTGAATGGATAAAATGAATTAGTTCAATTTATATTGTGCCAATAGTTTCTCCCTGTCAAGAAATTATAGTGAATGGATAAAGTGAATTGGTTCAAATTATATTGTGCCAAATAGGCACCTATTCTTTACCCTTTGGTCCTGACATAAAGAACATTGACTAATCCTACGCTTGTTTACTGACTATTCTTTACCCTTTGGTCCAGGCATAAAAAACATTGACTAATCCTACACTTGTTTACTGAATCTGCGTGTTACCCTTTGGTCCAGGCATAAAGAACATTGATTAATCCTACGCTTGTTTACTGAATCTGCTCCTTTGGTCCAAACATAAAGAACATTGAATAATCCTATGCTTGGTTACTGATTCTGCGGCTAGGCTGGGAGGATANTATTTATTTGTACCCAACTTCAAAGGGCTTTGACCTCCCTGCATCTTGGATGCAATCGCCACTTTAGCTGTAAAACCCAACATATTTTAACAAATCAATTGGCCAGATTGAAAGTAAATTAAGATCAAAGTGAAAAGATCATCACAATTTCTTTAATATTTTAGTGGCTCAACCAAATCAAATCACCATTTCACAAATCTCAAGACAAGGAGAAAGACCGAGAAAACTACTCAGATCTCCTGGGGAAAACACAACAAAACTTGGAATTCATATATAAAATCAAAGTCATACAAACTACAACAATAAATAAACTTATCTCTAATTTCTCCCCAAGCAAACTCCTCGAAGTTCCTCTGAATCTCTTTCTTTCATTACAACACACAAAATTTCTCTTAGAAGCGGCAAGGAGGAAGAAATCTCTCACTTTCCCTCCACTCTTACAAGGTCTCGAAGAATTCCTCAAAACTATGACAGTCTAGTAAGTTCTCTATACACTAATGGAACCTCTCTAACCTCCAAGACCTCTCTAATTTTCGGCCAAAATCTTCTTTTAAAATTGTGGATGAGCTTTCCCAAGAGTTGCCTAAGATCCCCTCCAAAATTTGTCCTCATCCAAAGCCTAGTTGGACATAACCGCCAAACTCGCCGTCGGCAGCCTCGAGGAAGCCGTTGGCGGCCTCGAGGGCACCGTCGGCGGACCTTCTAAGTGAATTAATTCTGGAGTCTCAGGAAAATCTCGCCCTCGACGCCATTGGGCTCGTCGTTGGCTCCCTATTTTAAATCTTCACATTTTGGTCTTTTTCGCTCCAAATTGGCTCCTTTTTGCATCTTTTTGTTTCACTGACCCTAATTCATCATTCTTGTAACAAAACATCAAAAATACCTTTCTTTAAAGTGCAATATCCATCAAAAACAGTATAAAATAGTATGAAAATCTCAACATATTTTCCTTTGGTCATCTACCTTTTAGAATCAATGCACCACCCTTAGATTGGGTTAAGGCATCCCGAACTTGCTCGACTATCTATTTGAATTCTTTCTCCGGCATGGCACCTGGTGGAGAATCCTTCTTTGGTTGCTCTTCTCTGTTTGCTGAGACAACCTCTATTATTTCATCTGTAATATGTATGATTTCTGGTTGGTTAATCTCTAGGGATGCTAGTTGTAGTGCTTGTGATTGCCCTTGAATTGTGGTCATAGTGGTCATGGCGACAACCATCTCTTTTATCCTTTTCTCCAATAGGCTGACTTGCTCATCCCTTAGGAGGATAGCCCTGCGCGGTTCATCTACGACGTTCTCTTCAGTAGAAGGTTGAGCGTCGTGCGCGGTTGTAGTGGTCCTGATCTTGATAACATGGACATCCATGAAATCTTCTTCGAGGTAGTCGTTATAGTCAAAATCTTCATCATTGTTGTCGATGGAAAATCTGTGTTCCTGAATCAACTTGGAAATCTCGACCCTGAGCTTTTCAACTTTTTCTTCAATTATCTATTATTGAATCATCTTAAGATCAGTAGGACCCTGTTGGAGTTCCTCTGCTTATTCTTCCATCTCGCTGGCAATCGTTGCGACGATGTCAGATATTTCGGGCCCTGGCTTCATTCTATGATCATGCCCTGCGGGTTCACTGGACTGTATCGATACAACAACCTTGGCTATCCATATTTTCCTCTTTGATAATGATGTCTCAGGATGGAGTGTCGTAGCAGAAACATCGGTATGTTGAGGAGAAATATGCTTCCCACTGTGTAGACCAGAAACAATATCAGGTAACATTTTTGTCTTTTCCTTTTTAGGAATATCTTTGTGATGTGTGCTTGGTAGGATTCTCGGACCCAGTCTTGACTTTACTTGTCGACGGCCTGTGGTCCTGGTAGCGGTGGAATCTATAGTAATAGCGGCAGTGTTAACCTTTTTTCTAGGAGGAACCAGATGGGAATGCGAGTGAGAAAATTTACAATTGAATTTTATTTGGCGACTTGATGTCCCTTAAAATCTCTTCCTTCATTTGAGGGTATATTGCATGTCCCACTAATTTGAGTAACTCACAAACTGAACAACCCTCTTTGACAGCTAGTCTTTGAAAAACTGAGCTGACTCGAGCGATAGGAGTAGACATCTTTTTCTCTCTATCCAGTTCATGAAGTGATGTTAATGCAACAACAATCTTCTGGACGCTCTCATGTCTATCGGTGTCCACTAGAGGATGAAATCTGCTTCCTCGCAGTAGTGGATATTTTTCTGATAGTTCAAATTCCTCTTTGTGAGGCTCTTCCTTGACGGGTGTTTTCTTAGGAGCCTAAGCTTTAGTAGCTTTCTAAATCCTCTTGTTGCAATTTCTTTTCTAAGTTTGGGTTAACAGTGCAATCTTTGAACTTGATCCGATTTCAAATATTGAAGGTGGAGCAGCTAATCCTTCAGTTGGATCCTCAACAGTCATTATTTCTTTTCCCTTAATAGCAGCGGGGACAACAGGCTTGGTGGGTGCTGCGGTGGTGGTAGCAATCTTAGCTTTCTTGCAAGAAGGGAAGTCCTGAAGACAGTTCGGGTTAAATTTAGCGGACAGCTTCTGAATTTTTGGAGCGGTGACTTTCATCATGACGAATGGAGTCTTCCCGTGGAGAACCTCGAGGTCTTCAAATCTGGCTCCGAACTTAATGGTGGGAGCAACGTTTCGTGTTTCATGGCTTGTTGGCAAGTTGCATGAAAAAGTCAGCATTGGGCAGGCCATTGCAGCAGCTTTAAAAGAAGAAAGCACTGCGGTTAACTATATGGCCAAAACCTTGTAATCTTAGTGCAAGCACTAAAAAATTAACAGAGGTTAATCCATAGACCGGGTAAATTTTAGTTTGTGGAGATTTTAAAAATTTTAATAAAAAGGTGATTTGAAAGTAAGAAAAATTTAATTTGTAAAAAAGAAAATTTGAAGCGCGCGCAACACAACATAACTTTGACTTAATTTCCAAAATAGAAAATCAGATTTGGAAGGGAGATGTGAAGTGTTTAGGACCCATTACGAGACCCATTTAGCAACTCACAATGCCAAGATGGAACTAATCCACCAACAAACCTATTGGGGGCGACCCCACATGAAGATTTAAAGAGTCCTTAATGGCCTCCTGAACCCCTCTATTCGAAGGTGATTGAACAGACAGTCCTGAAGTCCAAAGAGTTGACCATACTTTCCCAAGGTAGAAATGGGTAAGGCATGCCAATGGAAGAAGGGTAATTTTGGTTCATAAGGGACACGAACGCATTACCGATGTATGAAGATAATTTTTCTTAATTTAAATGGAGAGAAAAGCTTTTCCCCAGCGAAGTCACCGTAAGAAGTTGTCGGTCACCGGAATCAAAATCCCGTCGCCTGCTTCGGAAGGACGTTTTAATGTTTAGAAAAATATGAAATCAAACTGACCCCATATTTTCATAGTTTAAATGAAAGAGTGCTATACCTCAAATCATGTATCTATTCCAAAGGATAAACACAAGAATTGAGGATGAGGCTCGATCAAATAAACTAAGAAATATATTATGTTCGTTTGGTCTGTGAAACGATTTTATTTGCCAATAATTTCCCCTATTTAATATGAAGAATTAAATAGGTTTTATATTAAGCTGGGTTTGAGAAAAGCTTCCTATAAAGGCAAGCTCTTATAGTTAATTACAACCTAAATGACCGAAGTTATCTAAGAAAACTCTCGATAAAAATCAAGAAATATTATCTTCAAGGAATTCAAAGGAAAGGACTTTTCAATGATATCGAACAAAGAGATGTGAAATGGGATTAGCTCAAATATAGAACATTTTGTTTTTGGAATCCAAAGGAAGAAGAACTAAGGGATGACATAGATCCGGAGGAGAACCTCGATGCCTTCCCAGTCTATCCTATTGTTTGGCAACAGTTTTGAGGAGATATATTTAGGTGTTTCATCATGCCAATTTTATTTGTTAGTGCTTACATTCATATGAGATGATCACATGAATAACATGGAAGATGTGAGGATTTTAGTCCTGAAAAACGACAAACTCGGAATCCTAAGACGAGTTAGGGCTTATATTGTACAACAGAGCTATACAAAGGAATAAAGATGAGCTGAGGATTTATGTTGCATAAGCAGACTACCTTGAAGTTCTATGGCTTGGTTGTTTAATTCTAAGGAATGAATGGGCTTAGCTGATGAAGTCAGGTTCTGCTATTCAAGATGGTCGTACTGCCCACCATGCTAGCTCCAAGCTCCTTGTCGTGAAGAGTTTGAGTTTTTTAGGGTGTTAAGTTATGATGTCAAAATCAGGTGGCCCTATGGTTGTAGTTCTTTAAATTTTTATGGGGCATGTTAAAGTTGATTAGAGTGACACCGGTTAGAATCCTATGATTCCCTCGTTCAGACACCACTATTTTCTACTGGATTCACTTAGTCCAAATGAATTTACTAAACTCAACTTAATGAGTTCCATGACCGTGGGAAGCCTCGTTAGGAAACGTAGGTTACCTCCTCCGTGGTATTCATAATCATTTGATAGAGACACCTTAATTTAGTTGTAGTTGTTGTTTTGTGTGATGTTTGTGATTAAATTTTGAGTTGTCTTATGATAGAGACGTCTTAATTTAGTTGCAATTGTAGTTTTGTGTGATGTTTGTGATTAAATTTTGAGTTGTTTTACATTTTGAATGTTGTGGGGGTGAATTTTATCTTGGTTGATTTTAGTTTTAGCTTTGGTTTTGGTTTATTCGAATGTTGTGGCGGTGAATTTTATCTTGGTTGATTTTAGTTTTGGTTTTGGTTAACATGCAAGTTATGTTGTGGTGGTGAATTTTATCTTTGTTGATTTTAATTTTGGTTTTGGTTTTGGTTTTGTGGCTATCCTAACAGTTTTAGTTTTCATACAAGGTGACTTCATTGTTTAGCATGCAAGTTTATGTTAGCATCAAAAGTACAGTACAAAAGTACAAGAAAGATGGCGTTGTAAACTATAAAAGCGTACCTGGCGAGTCTTCTCGTTCCACCACCTAAAACTCAAAATGCATAGAACATTTTATGTAAAGCGGAAAAAGTAAGGTTTTGGTGACCTACCTAACCCTAAGTCATATCCTGGTAGGTCCCTATTAGTTTGACTAAGGAAGATTTGTGTTAAGCGAAACATATTAAGTTTAGTAGACCTCTGAGGTATCCAACAGGTTTTGGTGACTTACTCTTAAGGATAATTGAAACATCAATGTTCATTGAGCTAATAGGGACCTACCAGGATATGAATTTCATTTGAGCATCAAATAGGGGTATTAAATTGATTAATTATTGACTTCAAAAGTCATACCCCTAAGTCCTAGGTTCATTTANTAGAATTCCTCTTTAAAATAGTAAGGAGGAAGAAATCTCTTACTTTCCCTCCACTCTTACAATTTCTCGAAGAATTCCTTATAATTATACGCTCTAGTAAGCTTTCTACTTACTAATGGATCCTTTCTAACCTCCAGGACTCCAAAAGTCCCCCTATTTTCGACCAAAATGTTTTCTTTAAAGATGTGGATGAGTTTTCCCAAGAGTTGCTTACGCACTCCTCCAAAATCCGGCCTTATACATTGTACATGTCACATAACCGTCGATCCCGCCGTCGGCGGCCTTCTGGAGAATTTGTCCTTTAGCCTCGTGAAAAGCTCTCCGTCGGCGGCCTCGATGGCGCCGTCGGCGCCCTAATGCAATTCTCCACATTTTGGTTCTTTTTGCTCCAAATTCACTCCTTTTTGTATCTTTTTGCTCCATTGAACCTAGTTCATCATTCTTGTAACAACATTAAAAATACCTTTCTTTAAAGTGCAATATCATTAAAAATAGTATAAAAGAGGTATGAAAATCTTATATTTTCTTTTGGTCAAGGGGTATTTGGTAATTTTGGCTAGAGGGTATTTTGGGAATTATGAAAAATTTTGGAATATTTTGGGCAATTTAAGTGGTTTAAAAAAGGCTTGAGGTTAATTTTGAACGAAATTGGGTAGTTAGGATAATTTGGAAAAACTTAGGGCTTCAGGGGCAATTTGGTAGTTTTGAGAAAGTTTGGGGGCAAATGGCTAAATTTGGTATTTGGATAGGATGAGATCAATTGAGGATGCTAATCTTAAAATTATCCTTTTTTTGAATGATGAGACAAAGGGAAATCCAACTTTAGATTCACCATCCGCTGGTCTTAGCCAAACCCTAGCCTAGGGCTAATGGATTAGGGGACCATCCACAGGAGTCTTCAAAAGAGTGAGGGATCAAGCTAGGCATGCTTGGTTAGGGTTGAGGTTATAAGTGAAGGTGAGGGGTATCATGTGTGTGTGTATGCAAGAATAACCAAGAACATACCACCCCGGGCTAACTCTAAGGCCAAATAGTCTTAGGGGGACTCTTCTTGAGCTCCCCCATATTGGCTCCACCTACTAAGGGCTATAGGTTAGAACCATCACATGAAACTTTAAGATGAGGAAAAAAGAGTTCTATAATTTCTAATGGTGAGTGTTCCTTTACTAATCTTCTAGGAATAATCAACAGAAAAATTCTTTGGCTAGATCCTAGGCTTTTAATGAAAAAACTAGACCTCAACCAAAAGTGAGGTCAACAAATAAACCCCTAAATGGTGTGGTGTACTGGGCAAGCACACCACAAGTATTGGAGTTGACTGAAGCGATCAAAAAACCAACACAACTACCGAAGCTAACAAGCTCAGAGTAAAGAAGAGAGAAAATAAAGTAGGCTTCCATTGGGGAGTAGACGAGGACTCTCGCTGGGGCTTGGAAGGTGGGTTTTCAGAGATAACCATCCAATATACTGATGGTAACAATGAAGATTCAATTCAATTTTTAACCATTAATTTTTATTTTAATTGGAATTAATTCAATTTTAGTTTTAAGAAAACTTTTAAAATTAAGGTTGTATAAAGGGACCGGGTTGAGAAGAAAAGTACAGAGATTCACATCCAGCTCGAAAAGACCGATCATGAAAAAGAGGTGCTACATTGGCGAGGAGAGCTCAGAGACTCACATCTAACCTAGGAGGTAACGAAACATAATCTCAAAATTGCTACATTGAGAACGAAAGCTTTGGGACTCACATCCAACTCAAGAGGCAGCGAAGGGTGTCACATTAGGAAGGAAAGCTTGGGAACTACATCCATCCTAAGAGGTGACGAGCTACATTGGGAAGGAAAGCTCTGGTCACATCCAAGCCAAGAGGTAGCAAAAGGGAATAGAATAGAGGCCTATCCCAAGGAGATATCAAATTTTCTACATGGAAAAGGAAAGCTTTGGGACTCACATCCATCTCAAGAGGTAGTGAAAAGTTTCACAATAGGAAGAAAAGCTTGGGGACTCACATACATCCTAAGAAGTGACAAGTAGGAATTTCAAATTTGCTACATTGAGAAGGAAAGCTCTGAGACTCACATCCAACTCAAGAGGTTGCGAAGGGTGTCACATTAGGAAGGAAAGCTTGAGGAATCACATCCATCCTAAGAGGTGATGAGCTACATTGGGAAAAAAAGCTCTCGGACTCACATCCAACCCTAGAGGAGCAAAAGGGAATTAAATAGAGGCCTATCCCAGGAGATTTTAAATTTGCTACACTGATAAGGAAAGTTCTAGGACTCACATCCATCTCAAGAAGTAGCAAAAGGTGTCACATTAGGATGGAAAGCTCAGGGACTTACATCCATCTTAAGAGGTGACGAGCTACATTGGGAAGGAAACCTCTGAGACTCACATCCAACCTAAGAGGTAGCGAAAGGGAATAGGAGAAAGACCAATACTAAGGAGATTTCAAAATTTCTACATTGAGAAGGAAAGCTATGGGATGCACATCCATTTCAAGAGGTAGCAAAAGTTGTCACATTAAGAAGGAAAGCTTAGGGACTCACATTCATCCTAAGAGGTGATGGGAAGGGAGTATGACGAAGGCCTAAAATCTCAAGGGAGTAGAACAAAGGTCTACAATCGCAAGTGCTAAGGTGGGAGTAGGACGAAGAGGTCTATGATCCTAAGGGAGTAAAATGGAGGTCTATGAGCTTGAGTGCTGAGGTGGGAGTATGAAGGAGGCCTACGACCTCGAGGGGGTAGAACGGATGTCTATAATACCAAGTACTGAGGTGGGAGTAGAATAAAGGCCTATAGTCCCAGGGGAGTAGAATGAACATTTACGATACCAAGTGCTGAGATGGGAGTAAGACAAGGGCCTACGTCCCGAGGGGGTAGAATGGTAGTCTACGATCCCAAGTGCTAAGTTGGGAGTAGGACAAAGGCCTACAATACTGAGGGAGTAGAACGAAGGTCTAGGATCGCAAGTGCTAAGGTGGGAGTAGGATGAAGGCCTATGGTCCTGAGGGTGTAGAGCATAGGTCTACGATCCTAAGTGCTAAAGTCCGAGTATGACTGAGGCCTACTGTCCCGAGGGAGTAGGAAAGAGGCCTACGGTCCCGAGGGAGTAGAACAAAGGTCTATGATCCTGAATGTTGAGAAAGGAGTTGAACAGAGGCCTATGGTCCCGAGGGGGTAGATCAGATGTCTATGATCCCAATTGTTGAGGTTGAAGTAAGACGGAGGCCTACAGTTCTAAGGGAGGAGAATAGAGGTCTACGGTCACAAGTGCTGAAGTGGGAGTAGAACGGAGGCCTACAGTCCCGAGAGAGTAGAATAGAGATCTACAATCCCAAGTGCCAAGATGGGAGTAGGATGGAGGCATATGGTCCCAAGGGAGTAGAATAGAGGTCTACGATCCCAATTTCTGAGATAGGAGTAGGATAGACGCCTACGGTCCCAAGAGAGTAGAAAGGAGGTCTACAATTCCAAGTGTTCAGATAGGAGTAGGATGGAGGCCTATGGTCCCAAGGGGGTAGAACAGAGGTCTACGCTCCCAAGTGCTGAGGTGGGAGTAGGACAAAGGCCTATTGTTCGAGGGAGTAGAATAAAGGTCTACAATCTTGAGTACTGATATGGGAGTGAAACAAAGGCCTTTGGTCCTGAGGGAGTAGAATGGAGGTCTATGATCTCGAGTGCTAAGTTGGGAGTAGGACAGAGGCCTACGTTCTCGAGGGGGTAGAACAGAGGTCTGTAATCCCAAGTGCAGAGGAAGGTACGATAATTGTCGAGATCGGGGAGGATTTTGTGAAATACAGGAAATATGGAAGATTCATGGAATCATGTGTAGGATGTGAAACTTTGTGAACAAGATGTAAAGATTTGTGAAATTTGTTGAGTTGTGGGAATTCATGATGGGAACACGAGATGTGAGAGAGACGTGGAGTGCAAAATCTTGAGGAAAATCATTTTCCATTCTATCATTTATTGTCATTATTAAGATTAACAAATTCAATTTCTTTTTAGTTTCCCTTGATTTTGAATTTTAATTCTCATTGATTATCAGATTTTTTTTGTATCATTCATTGCTCCTTAAAGTTCGGGACCAATAAATGGTCTAAAGGCTTTTCATTAATGGCACAAAAAAAGACAAGTTAACAACATAAGCTAAAATTCAAGATAAACTTGATTAAATTTGCTTTAAACATGCAACACAACTAATCACATGCTGAATTTGTCCAAAAAAATTTGTTGAATACATCGTTGGAAGCTGTAGTATCATATATCATATTATCTCTACTCTAAGGCAGTACAAAAAAGTAACAAGTGCTTGTCCCATGGGGTAAGCTTGTGATCAAGCTAATGTCCCATGGGTAAGCTTGTGATCAAGATAACCTTCTAAGCCATGCTCCAAAACTAAAGCCCCCTCATATATACTTAGAGGTACAGCTATCTCATAGCTCATATGGGCATAATTCCTTCAATTCTAGATCTAGCTGGAATCCGTAAGGTATCTTGCTATCATCCACTCTACACAATGTCACAATGACTCTGCGGCGCGACACTCCAGGAATGCAGTGTTTTGTTAGGTTCGCTCTTTTTCCATTTAAGATCAACACTGAACCAAATGGTAGTGGAATTTCAACCAACCCTCTAAACTCTGCAAGCCTGACAATTTTTATCTCCTTTTTGAACAATATATTGCTCTTACTCATGAAAGAAATTGTACAAAATGGTCTAACAAAGTCATGATGATTGATGTGAGAAGGAATATAGTCTCCTTCTTCATAGATGTTGATAGTGCAGCTATTTGGGATGCAATCCGCTGGAAGTGTACTTCATCTTACCATCCTCTTAGTCATGCGCTTTATTGTAGATGATACTGGATCAACCTCATCATATCTCAGAATGCCCAGGGAGTTCCCTTGCATGTCCTTGACAAAGTTATAATCGCATCCACACTGGATGGTGATCCTGCCCTTTCGACTCATCCACTTTTGTGGTTCTGAATATGTCTTTTTCATCAATAAACTAGCTCAACCTTTGTCCCTTAAATAAAAAACATAACCAAGAATCTTTCTTTCATCACTTTCTGAGAATACTCTAGTATGTAGTTCCAATCCTTTCAGAATATTAACAAGTTTTCCCCGGATTTCCTCCTAATACTCACTCTTACTTCCGAACCCTATTCATCCTTTCTAGCTCTGATGTAGGAATTCTCTAAAAAAGTCAAGGCTTCTCCTCTGTTTCAACCTCTAGAGGAATCCATGATGGTGGCCACTCTGCAAATTGTGGTATGTATGGCTCAACCTTTGGGTGCTATGCACTCTTGAATCTCTTGCTGACAGTTGTGTATTCTTCAATTGTCCCATACCGCTCCAAGTAGAGGATTTTACACTCAAGGCATTCTATAAATGCTTTCATTGATAGTGTTCTTCTTTGAATTTTTGCATTACACATGTGGCATCCCACAAAAGCTCATCAAGGATCCCTGAAGATTTAGGCTCTGAAAATGTCTTTGGCTTGTCCTTTGTGATCGACGGACCAATGGAGTTTCCTTCAAGTTTAGATTGTACACTTCTTCTTCATGAATTGAAGCATTCATTGCAACTGCTTCCTTGGAACATCTCTTTTCTAGTTGATCCAAGGCTCTATGCATACGACAGTTGGCATTTCTGCACTGCATCCTCCTTAGTGATGCATTAGGAATCCTTTATGAAGAAACACTAACTAAGTCCCTCGTTGGCATTGTAATCATTGATTGCAAGTGACAGACCCTTTCCATCGGGTCCTGCACATCTGGAAAAAAATTTCTACCTTCTTCCTTTTCATTGTGGAATCCCCTGGAACTGATTTCTCATAGTGACTGCAGCCCTTCTGTTTCTCAGCAACTGACTATACTCATTAAGGGGCATTTGTAGTCTAAATTGACTTGACCGTAGTCCAAGTAAAAATTCACAACGCTACCTTGCGCTGCCTTCTCTTTGTCAAGTGAGAGATTTAAGTGGATTTTAGGATCATAAAGGTGCAAGCATCTTATTTAATTTAATTTAATGAAATTTAAAATTTGAAGGGAAGATTTAAACTGCAAATTTAGATTTTACTTTATTAAAATTGATTTTAGTACAAAGTGTTAGATCCTGTCATTGATGCTGGCCAAATAGCCATCCTAAAAACAAGTATCACATTCAAAATTCATCCCGGAGAACATTAAGTTGTATAACATTTCTTCAAATATTGCCTATTGACCGGTAGCATGGGCCTTTCGCCCTGGAAATCCACTAACTGGTAAGATCCTCCTGAATAAACTTTCTAGATGACAAATGGTCCCTCTCAAGTTGGTTCAAACTTTCCACATACCTTGCGGTGTGCAAGTATAGGCCTCACGAGTATGAGTTCACCAACATTGAAAGTTCTTGGGCAGACCGGTTTATTGTTGCCCTGGATCATCTTTGCTTGATAGAGCTCTAGATTATGTTGAGTTTATAATCATTTTCCTTCAAGAGTTTTGAATTTTGCAAGTCAAAGCTTGGTATTATCTTCTACTATAATTTGGTTAGTGACGACAACTCCAAGAGGAGGTAGTTGAACTTCCAGTGAGAGTACGACCTCAGACATATACATGAGAGTAAATGATGTACACTGAGTAGGAGTTTTGAATGTTGTCCGGTAGGCTCACAAAGCTTATAACAACTTCTCGTGCTATCCCTTCTTATTCTCGTCCAATATTTTCCTTAAAATCAACATGACTGTCTTATTGAAAGCTTCGAGTAGTTCGCTCGCTCTGGGATAGTAAATCGTAGAGTACCTCCATTCTATCCCATGTTAGTTAATGAAGTTGTTGATCTTGGTGCTCTTGAAGGCTGAACCGTTATAAAAAATTATTCTGCGTGGGACACCGAAATGGTAGACGATCAGACTCTTGAAAAGTTGAAGAACATGGTGTGCTGTAACTTCTCATAATGGAACCGCCTCTGCCCACTTGCAGAAGTAATGTATGGTTGCAAGAATAAATCTTTGTCCTTTATCCATGCCACAAGACTCGAATGTCCACGAGGTGATAGTTGGGTGTAGCACATTCAGAGGTCGATGTAAGACCACTCCATGCATTTGACACAGGTGACACTTTTTTGGGTTGTATCCATGCAACTATCAACATCGCTCACCAATAATACCCGAGTCTCTTAATTTTCATCTTCATTTTTGGCCCTGAATGGTGAGCACCACAAATCCAACATGTACTTCTTTGATGATATCTTGTGCTTCTACTCAAGCATCACAGCCACATCTGATCGAATGATCTCTTGTAAAGGACATTACCTACCTAAGCATATGAAATAGCTCTTCTCGTGATATGATATGCTTCTGATTTGTCCTCTAGTAGTCATACTATGGAAAATATTCAATAATGGATTGAGCCAATCTTCAATATTGTCCGCTACTGCAGCTATTATCTCTTCTTTGTTTCCAAACTTGTGTAAACTATCCAGGTTGATCTTTGAAAAACCTTGGCATCCTTGTACTATAATATTAATGGAATCCTTTAGCAAACACACCAATTCCTTAGCAAGCTTGGCTAAAGTGTCGACATGGGCATTATCTCCCACCCGAGGAATCCTTTTTAGTGTTACACTGCAGATCTGTTCTAACAACTTCATTACGTGCTGGTGGTATTCTGCTAATCTTGGATTTAGAATCTTTTACTATTCAACAACTTGCTGAATTACGAGTTGCGAATCGCTATAGATGCAAATGTCTTCTATGTCTAGTGATATCGCCAACTCCAATTCGGATCAAAGCTTCATATTCTGCCTCATTCTTCATGCACGACTCCATCAAGTGGTAAGAAAATCTTAACATTCCCTAATCCGGTGTAACAAAAATTAAACCAATCTCTGCTTTACCCGGTATAACTATTTACATCCTTTATCCTTTCTTACTGACGAAGCTCCATCAAAATACATTTCCCATCATATGTCACCGAAAGATTCAACTAGTAGTATCTGCTCATCTGGTAGATTATTGTTGAGAGGGGACCTAGCTAAAAGTAGATGTGCTGTAAGAAAATCTGCTAAAATCTTTCCTTTGATAGTGCTAAAGGGTATGAAAGTTATATTGAAGTGTAATAAACTCATCGACCAGCTTGCTAAATGTCCGAAAAGTGTTGGTTGGGTCATCAAATATTGTAACTGATTAACATTTAAAATAAGCGTGACTTTATGAGAAAGCTTGTAATGTCTGAGCTTTTGGGCGGCAAAAATTAAAGCTAGACAATGCTTCTCAATAGGAGGATACTTTACCTCCGTTGGTATTAGACGTTGGTTCAAAAAGTAGAGCGCATTTTCTTTACCCTCATCATTCACCTGAGCTAACAAAGCTTCGAGAGAGTCATCTACAATTGTGGTATAAGGTATCAACGGTCTTCCCAGGATAGAGGCTGCCAAAACAGAAAGTGTCATTAAATACTATTTAATATCCTCAAAAGCCCATTGGCATTTTTCTTTTCAAATAAATTTGGCATCATTTTTACTTAATGTTGAGAAGGGCTGACACCTATCTGATAGATTTGATTTAAATCTTCTTAGATATGCCAATTTACCTTGAAAGGATTGTAGTTATTTTAAGGTTTTGGGAGGCGGCATATCTAAGATGGCTTTAATCTTCTCTGGTTTGATCTCGATTCCTTGATGACGAACAACAAATCATAGAAATTTCCCAGAGGTAAGGCCGAAGACACACTTTAAGGGATTCATCTTAAGATTATATTGTCGTAATCATTTGAACACGATCCTCAAATAATACAGGTGGTCTATTCACTATTTACTTTTGATGACCAAATTTTCCACGCATCGCTTAACTTAATTATGGATGAGGTCATCAAATATTTTTTTCATAGCTCATTGGTATGTTGCTCCGACGTTCTTCAATCCAAACAGCATCACTGTGTAGAAAAAAAGATCTCAATCGGTGTTTTGAAGGTTGTAAGTGCTGCTTCTTTTGGAGCCATCTTGATCTGATTATATCTTAATGATCCATCCATAAAAGAGAAAATCTTGTGTTTCAATGCGATGTCCATCAGTAACTTCAGTATCGATTGTGGAAACTCTTCTTTTGGACTTTCTTTATTCAAATCGTTGAAGTTGACTATACCCAAATTTGTCCATTCTTTTCTTAACTGGAAGATGTTGGCTAACCATGTGGGATATTTCTCCTCCCACACAAAGTTAATGTCTATTAATTTCTTCACCTCGACAATGACTTGTTGTTCCATTTTGAGGTGCATTATTTGAGGAGCTTGTTTCACTAGGGTCATACTCTTGTCCACTCCAAGCTTTAGAACTATAAATTTTGAAGACAATCCTAGCATTTCATCGTATCCCCAAGCGAAGAAATCCTTGTATTCTAACAATAACTTGATCAAATCCACAGCTCCTCTTCGTTGATCAGAGAACTTGTAAAAAAGGGTCGGGGCTGCTCCTCAATCCCGAGGTTAAATTCCTCCAATTCATCAATTGTTGACTTGATTTCCTCTTCAAACTTGGGTGAAGCATCATCTATGGGAGAGTCTTCAGAATCATCCTCCATATCGAGGAAATCCTCATCTAATTCATTAGTAACAACCATGGAAAATTCTGAATCATCGACTGGTCCTATCGTTCCAAATCTGAGACCCTCTTTCATGTTGAGAGTTTGACCTTTAACTTTCCATAATTTGTCAAAGAGTTGTAGTTTATCCTTCAACATTTGCTTCAACACGTATCCCTGTTGAATTAATTTTTGTACACATGGAGAAAAGTAACCAAATGGTATATATATATATATATATAGATTAATAAATGGAGACTAGGCTCCTATATCGTTAATAAAAGATACAAAGGGTACAAAAAAGGAAGGCAAGGATGCACTTCCCAAAAGTTAAAGTGGCAAAACTCTAAGGAAAGGTAGATCAATAAGATCTCCTTTCAACAACAACTCTAAATGGGGAGTGGTACAAGTATCAATGATGAGGTTCTGAGTATGGAGACTAGCCTTAGCAAGCCAATTGGCAGGTCTATTACCCTCCCTAAAAGTATGAGAAAGGGACAGCTTTATCCTCAATCTCAAGGTTTATATAGCAGTGATCCACTGATTTAGATACCAAGGGGCAGAAATCGTTCCTTCCAGGATGTTAAGTAAGATCATAGAGTCAGTTTCCACCATTAAGAGATTCCACCTACATTTTATGGCCAAGAAAACATCCCAAAAAACAGCTTGGGCTTCAGCTTCCAGAGGGCCTTCAGCTATGGCAGGAGACTGAAAATATAGTAGGCATTCACCTCTAGTGTTTTTGGAAACCCCTCCAAAGCCAGCATTAGGAGACATGAAGCTACCATCAGTATTGACTTTGACCCAACCCATAGGAGGACAATTCCAGTGAACAAGGATAGTTTGAAGTTTTCTTGTACTAAGGAGGGAAGATGTGCATAGGATGTCAGGGAGTTTCCTATGGTAGTGCAGTTTCTGTAAATAGCTGTAACTGTGTGTGGCAATGACATTTGCATCCCAATGGACCTCATCAAATTTCAGCTTATTTCTTGCCATCCAAACAAACCATGTCATGATACAAGGGATGGGAGGGAGCTGTTGGTCCTGCCAATCTTTCCATCTTTAATAAAACACCTCCTATGACAGCTGGATGGTATTTAGTTTTAATTTGGGTAGCAAAATATTCCAAACCTGTTGAGCTTGATAGCATTTAAAGAATAAGTGGGGGAGGGATTCCTCCTCACATTTACACAGACAGCATCTTGAAGGGCCTCTCAAACCTTTTAACTTTAAAATATCATCAGTGGGGATGAAGCCATAGAAGAGCTTCCAAGAGAAAAAGACCATGGAAAGAGAAAGATACTTGTTCCACACACATTTAGTCCAAGATATCTCCTGTTGAGGAAAGCAAAAATTAGCAATGGAAGCTGAAATTGTCTGGGAAACCTTCTTCTTCACAATAAGTTTGTCCTTCCTGGATCTATCAAAGGTTTTTTTCATTATAGTGTTGATTAATTTATTGTCAAGGATATTTTGAAGAGCTTGCTGGTTCCAACCATTAGCAGAACAAAGGTCAGACACCTGTGTTGTTGAGTTGAAATGAGAATCAGTTGGAGGAGAGATTAAGCCTTCTCCAGTCCAGTTATCAAGCCACACATTTAGTCTGCCTTCCCCAATCTCCCAAATGAAAAGCTGTTCAACCTTTGTTCTCATCTTCAACATATTCATCCAAGTTCTAAATTCCCCCAATCTGTTGGTCACAAGAGAAGGATGCTGATCTCTACAGTATTTTCCTTTCAGAAATTTTGCCCAAATTGAAGTCTGTGCTCTAAACATAACCCAAAGTTTGCAAAAATTAGTTTGGATAATCTGTTTGAAGCTTTTAAACCCCAGGCCACCAGCTCTGGTACTGCCACATATGCTTTGCCATCTCACCCAATGCACTTGCTTTCTTTGGCATGTCCATAAAAATCTATTGAAAGTTCTTTCAAGTGAGGTTTGGATGGATTTTTTCATAACAGAAACCTGAGATAAATAAGATGGGAGAGCTGTTAAGATGCTTTTAAGAAGGATAATTCTTCCCCCATTGGAAAGAAAAGTATTGGACCAATTATTGAGTTCTTTTTGAAGAATATCATCAAACTGGACTTGCTTAGTCCTCCCTTTAATCAATAAGGTGCCTAAGTATTTCAGAGGTAGAGAGCTGCAGCAAAAACCAGTGAAATCTGAAATCCAGTGTTTGATTTCAGGCTTCACCCATTTACTGCAGACAACCTGACATTTCTGTTTATGAAACAACATCCCAGAGCAATCTTGGAATTTCTCCAGGCATTGAAACAACAATTTGACTGTGGGTTTAGTTTCTTTGCAAATATAATTACATCATCAACAAAAGTTAAATGGTTAATTGCAATGTTAGATCTGTGGCTATAAAGAGAGTAAGGAGCTTTGGCCATAAATTGATTCAGCAGTTTTGATAAGTAATCAAATGCAAATATAAAGATAGTAGAGGATAAGGGGTCACCTTGCTTGATACCTCTGGTAGCAGTGAAGAAACCATGAGACTTCTCATTAATGAAGATGGATTGATGATTATTTGATAGCCACATTAGGATCAGGGAAATAAAGGATTGAGAGAAACCCCTAGCAGACAGCACCTCCACAATGAAATCCCAATTAATGGTATCATAAGCCTTTTGGATATCAAGTTTGAATATGAGATTTCCTCCTCTGCACTGTTTGTCTAGGTCCAGAACTAGTTCTTGTGCCAAGAGAACATTTTTCACTATGCTTCAACCTTGCACAAAAGCTGATTGATTTTCACTGATAAGATGAGGTAAGTGAGGTTGCAATTTGTTTGAAATGATTTTGCTAATAATTTTGGACATAACATTTGTGAGATTGATTGGCCTGAAATGATCCCAAGAGAGCTTGGAGTTGTTTTTGGGGATTAAAATAATGGTAGAACAGTTAAAATATTTAGGCAAATTCATCTCATTGAAGAAGCTTTGTACTGCCTCAATAACATCCCCCTTGATGATCTTCCAAGCTTTTTTGTAGAAATCGGCTAAGAATCCATCAGGACCAGAAACTTTGGAGCTGTCAATTGAGTTCGGGGTTGACCAAATTTCCAATTCCCCAGGGATAGAATCCAATCTCAGATTTCTAGTATATCCCTGATCAAAAAGATCCTGCTGGACTGGTAATCTGGTGATAGGAGGTTAACTGAACAAAGTTTGAAAATGCTGGATGACACTTGTTGCAATTAGGTCTTCAAAGAATATCCAATGCCCTGATGGATCTTTAATCTTGTGAATGGTATTACATCTCCTCCTATAGTTGATACAAGCATGAAAGTACTTAGTATTTCTATCCCCTTCACAGAATCTGATTTTTGTAGCCTTTTGGGCATAGAATTCCTCCTGCATACTAATAGCATTCATCAATTTTTCATTAGCCAGCAGTAAATTTAATTCAGTTTCTGGATTGGTCTGAAGCCTAGCTTCCATATCAAGAACTTCCTTATTAGCCTCTTTAACTCTCAAGTTAACATCTCCAACCACATTCCAGTTCTAATTAGATAAATGCTTGCCAATCTTCTTTTGCAACAGCCACAGTTTGATCAGTGGATTAGGGTGATAGCATTCTCTCCACCCCAAGGAAATTTTATTAACAAAATTAGTATGAGAGGACCACATGTTGAGGTATCTAAAGCTTGCTTTGTGCTTAACAGGAGATGCAAAAATGGTGATGAGTAAAGGCCTATGATCAGATACAATCATGCTAAGATGTTGGACTAAGGTGTGTAAGAATTCATTCAACCACAGAGAGTTAAGCAGGATTCTATCCAATCTTTTCCATAAAGGTCCTCTCCTCTAAGTAAACTTGGGTCCAGTGAAACCAAGATCAAATAAGCCAGCCAAGTTGATGTTGTCATTAAAGAGATTCATAGAATTAGAGTTAGGAGGATTGCCTCCTAATTTTTCAGAAGGGTCATAAATGGAGTTGAAGTCCCCTCCCACCAGCTAAACTGAGTTACAAGAAATGCTGATATTCTGAATACTCTCCCACAGCTCCACTTTGGCTCTAGGAGAGCTTCCAGCATAGACAAAGGTAGCCAGGCCTTCTTTATCCCCAAAGCTAAATTGAATATGAAGGAATTGTGGATGATCCCACAACACTTGACACATAACTTCCTTTCTATGAAGTAACCAATCTTATTGTTCATATTAGCAAAATAAGAAAAATTAGAAAATTTTTTGAGGATTTCCTGAGGGTATTTAGACACCATTGGTTCCAAAATAGCTATAAACCAGAATTTATACATCCTATTCAAAGCACTGAGTCTGTTAAAGGATTTAGGATATGCCAATCCACTAACATTCCAACACAATAGATTCATCATCCAAAGGAGATGGATTTACCCATCCTTCTAGAGTTGGCCATGGCCTCCTTGGTTTCCAAATGGATATTTCTGTCCCTGAGTAAATAAGTTCCTCCCTTCACATTATTTAACTCCTGGATGGTCTTTTTCTTTTTTCTTATTTTTTGAGTTTGCCAATCATCAGCCAATGCAGTCTGAAGTACCTCCACTAAAGTGGAGTCCACTGGAAAATTCTTTTGAACCACCTCACCAACTTTCAACTGAGAGTTCAAGGGCTCTAGGTCAGAGGTTGCAGGGGCATTTTCTTCACTGGTTATGATCTGTATTGCAGATGGTTCAAGGTGACATATTGAAGGGCCAACAACCTCCTTGGGTAAATTTTCAGTCACATTCAGCAAGTAATGGTCAGGACAATCTATATTTAATTGATTGTCTACTTTTTCAGTCTGAATGGCCACAACAGCCTTGGTGGCCAAGATAGTTTTATCAGGACCATGGGCATTCCTCTCAGAAATGGTTTCACCAGGACACTTATCAGAAATATCCCTTTCTCTCTCAGACATAGCAGCATCTTTTGAAGCCCCGTGATGATGGATCCTTAGGTGAGGATGTAGTTTAAAACATTTGTTTTCAGTGTGCCCAAACATGCAGCAATGGAATCAATAATAGGGCTTCTGTTCAGCAATGATTTTCTGCCAATACCCATTTTGTTCAGTTCCCAACCATATTTCATCCACAGTTGGGAGAGTAAGGTCCCTTTCCACTAAGATTCTTGCCACAGATGGTCTTGATAAATTAAAAGTTGGAACATCCAACTTAAGAGGTTTACCCAAGGCCTATCCAATGTTAAACAGAACTTTATGGTTGAAGAAATGGAGCTTTAGTCCAGGGAGCTTGAACCAAATAGGTACTATAGGAAGTTCCTTGCCTGGATCAAAATCAATAGACCACTTTAATATTTCATAGTGTTTCCCTCAATCTGTAAGATTTGTTTAGAAAAGACTTTAGCATAATCATCTTCACTAGTTAGATGGATGAGAATGTGTCTACCATCAATAAGTCCCACTTTCCAAGCTCCTTTAAGTTTGATGCCATCAAAGAACTTTCTTATGGCTTCCATTTTGGGATGACCTAGCTGAAATTTGCCAATTAGAGTGAATTTGCAGTTTTCAGTCAGGTTATTAATATCTTCCTCATTGTAAATAATAGCCATTTTACCACTTTTCCTATTCAGGGGTTTAATGAAGGGTCAGCCACCTCATGGTAGCTTTGAGAGAAAACCAAAACATAAAAGCTTTTAATAAGGTCAAAGCCTTTGCCCACAACATCAGCAAAGGTGGTCTTTACCAAATGAACATTAGTGGCTAAATCCACATTGCTGGGTACAACCATCAGCTCTCCACATCAATGGAACAGTACCCCGACTGCCACTAGAGAGACAAGAACACCAGGAAGCAGAAAAACCAGCAAGAAGCTTCCAAAAAGAGAAGACAACCCACCTGTAGGAAGAGATCAGAGAGTAAAGAGGGGAGGGAAATCCCACCAACCTTAGGCAGTCCATGGGAACCCTAGCAGAGCCAAGCCAGCTGCCACCTCCAACATTATGAATATTCCTTCACCTTTATATATATATATATATAATGGCTATCGGAGCTCTTCTAGGGTTTGAGATTCTTGGTACTCTGAAGGAGTTTCTGAGATGGTGATCGTGCTTCTTCAGTCTCATCTGTTAAATGTTGGTGAGATCTTTCCTATTGCTTTCTTTCTTTGGCTTCTTCTGTGTGCTCGTTTCCTGCTCCTTAAATTTTAGTTCTTTCCATCTATGGTAACGTCTTATGTCGGAGTCACCGTCGAAGGCTACTCCTCCAGTGCTGCTCCAAAGTTAGTTTTCCCTACATCTTTTCATTAATCTTTAGTTCTTGGAGGGGAGTAAACTTCATTAAGAAGCAGGGTGGAAAGTTTGCACTCTTCCTTTCTGATTCTGAGAACACTATTATGGCTTCTTCTTGTCATTCTCATTTGTGGGAAAATTTCTCTAGGGTCTACAAAAATTATACTTTCTTTGTAAACATTTTGAACTCATGAATTTGGCTAGTAGTTGGAAGATTGGGGCTATGAATAGTAGAGATGTTCTGATACAACTTTCTAATGAGGATGACTATGCTAATCTCTTTGCTCGTAGAATCGTTCATTTTGAGGATTTTTTAATGATAGTCTTAAAATGGACTGTAGATTTTGATCTCCAAGCTGAGCTTCTTGTTATTTCTATTTGGCTTTGACTCCCTAGTTTGAAAGTGAATTTTTTTAAACATGAAATTTTATTTTCTCTAGTCACTATGTTTGACACTCTGATGTTAGATGCTCTGACTTTTAATTTAACAAGGTACTCCATGCAAGAATTTTAATTGAGAGAGAAATCACTTTACCACCCTCAGCTGAGGTTTAGATAGGTTCTGCACATACTGGTTATTGGAAACATGTTATTCTTGAAAAGCACCCTCACTACTATTTCCATTGCCGCATGTTTTGATGCTTTCACCTACATCCAGAGCTAAGGAAAATAAACGAGGTTCATTTAAACTCTGTTGAAAGTAAGATTGAAAAGAAGACACCTCTTGTGATAGAACAAAATTTCTCTTGTTTATAGGGGAATAATATTGTGTAGCATTGTGCCACTGAGCATACTGGTCCATCAATTAGCTTTGAGAGAATTAATGTCGGGGTGGATCTGGTTTCTAGCACACCATGCCCACATCTTCCCACATCATCTCAAAATTTTCCATCTTCAAACACTGGCTCTAATTTAATAGTTGAGCAGGCCAATGAATTACATGAAGCCAATACTCCCTCCAACCTTCATGAAATCCCTCCCTCTGGGGAATTATATGTAGAGGAAGCTCCCCAAAACTTTTCATCTTAGGTGTCCCCTGTCATGCACTCTACTCCTCCACACTCCCTACCTATTGATTTTGTTAGTATTCTTGTGGCTACACAACATTTGGACCCTATTGCTGATGCTACTTTGGCCTTGGATTCTAAATGAAGCATAAAAAAATCCAGTAGGAAAAGAGGCAGAACAAAATGTGAAATTTCTTATTTGAAAACCTCTAACATAATTGATGTCACTTATCATTCTAAGGGAGAGCACTTGCACCTTCCCCCTAGGATCACTAGGAGGGGTTCTTTGGGCCATCATGCTTAACATTTAAGTGTGGAACATTAGGGGAGTGGCTGACCTCCACTCCCTCAATCATTTAAAATATTTATGTAGGGTTCATAAACCTAGCATTTTTACAATTTTGGAGCCATTCTTGTTTGTCCATAAGGATATTATTATTAAAAATTCAAAAAATACCTGCACTATAGTAATAAGAACAAAAAATTTGGCTTTTTGGAAGAATGATATTCAATTAAACATTATCATGGATGATTTGCAATTTGTTCTTGTTTATTACTTTTGAGGAGTTTCATGGGTGGGCTACCTTTGTTTATGTTAGCTCCTTATTACTGAATAAAATTCTTCTTTGGCAACAACTTATCCATATGGGTACTTCTATTAATGATAACTGGTTTGTTAGAAGTGATCTTAACATGATCATTTCTCCTTTAAGGAAAAGAGGTGGAGCAAAAGCTGATACTAATCTTATCAATCATTTATGTGAGCATATTACTGATGCTGGTCTTTTTGATTTAGGTTTCTTGGGTTCTCCTTATACTTGGAGGAGAGGCTTGACTGATTCCTAGGAAGCTCATTTTTTCTAGATTATTGTAATATCAATCATGTAAAGCATCTTAATAATGCTGCTTCTGATCATAATCTTATTTTGCTTAGCTTGGCTTTTCATTCTAAACCTGCCCATTCTCATTTCAGATTTTTCAATGTTTGGACCTCTCATCCTTTTTTTATGAGTCTGGTTAAACAGGTTTGGAGTACTGAGTTGTGTGGCAACCCATGGTTTATTTTGTGGCAATTGCATAAGAAAGTGACTTATAAGTTGAAGAAGTGGAATATTGATGTGTTTGGCAATGTCCACTCCAGAGTTTTGCAAGCTTATTAGGAGGTGGATTTGCTGGAATCACGGGTTATCTGCAATCCTTCTCATGTTGAAAATGTGGCTCAGGCTCATCAAAAACTCCTTGAGGAAATTTTTGTTGAAGAAGATTTCTTAAGGAAAAAATCCAATGATGTTCACTTTATCAATGGAGACCATAATACTAAATATTTCCATGCTAACATCAAGCATAGAAGGAATATTAATTTTATTCTTAAAATTGTTACAACTGATGGTGTTGTCCTTACTGATGGGGATCAAATTGGATCCAATGCTCCTAATTATTTTACTGCTATTTATGATGATGTTGTGAAGGTCAATTATACTTTATCACTATTTATGATGACGTTGTGAAGGTCAATGATATTGATTTTACTAAATATTTCAAACAGAACCAATTTGCACTCAAGCAGAATTGACACCATCATCATAAGAGAATTGTGCACTCAAGCAGAGCCAATTTGTCAGACCCTCATTCTATGCACTCAAGCTGATGTTCACTTTATCAATGGAGACTGTAATACTAAATATTTCCATGCTAACATCAAGCATAGAAGGAATATTAATTTTATTCTTAAAATTGTTACAACTGATGGTGCTATCCTTACTGATGGGGATCAAATTGGCTCCAATGCTCCTGATTACTTTACTGTTATTTATGATGATGTTGTGAAGGTCAATGATATTGGTTTTGATCTGTTTGCTACAGATAGAGAGATGGTGTCATCCCTCTCTTTGTCAGACCCCCTTCTAAACTAGAAATTCTCTCTGCACTCAAAGATATCTACTTCCATAAGGCTCCTGGTCCTGATGATTTTACTTCAGCTTTCTATATTTCTTGCTGGGACATCATAAATAATTAGGTAATTCTAAAATTCCTTTATTAATTGGGGGGGGGGGGGTATATCTTGCTTTAAAATAGCAATTTTTTTTAATTTTTATACGATTACAGTTGAAAATGACTCTAAATTGCTCTATGAGATGTTAGTGGGTGCTTCTCCACCCCACTAGGATATTATATGTACTCTAAAATGAATATAGGCTATAATTGCTAATCATCAGTTGGCTGTTAGATGGAGTTTATTTCACAGGGAAAGTAATTCACCTACTGACTGGTTAGCAAGTTATGCAGGTAAAGCCTTCTATTGGCTTAACCCCCTATCTCCCTCGGCTATTTACTTACTAGGGACTCTTTGGATATGTCTTATTTTAAAACTTAATCTATTGTATTCACTGAGGTTTTGCCTATCTATATTGACCTGCTCCCTCATTTGGAATTCTTCTATGCTTTTGGATATATTGTCACTATTTACCTACACTGTTTCCTTTATGTTCTTTCTTTTTCAAGCATGATGGACCTTCTGATACGCTGGCTTCTCTTTCACTGATCTATCATACCTGGATCTGGTTACAACTGGTCAGACTCTCTATTTTTTGGGCAGCCTTGGTGTGGAGATTTATTTGAAAATTTTGTTTGAAGCTACTTTCTTGCTCTTCCTTTATTTTTTGTCTATTTTATTTGATTACTGCACAAGTATACTTGTTTTGGGTTTTGTGTTTTGTTTGGGTATACTTTTCTTTTTTGGGTTTTTACTTTGTGTGGGTTGTACTGTGGGAGGTGGAACCTCTAGGGGTGAGTTCTCAATGTATTTTTTTGCTTTTTAGACTAGGGATCCACCTCCCCTCTCCTCTCTTGTACTTTTTCTGATTTTAACACATAGGGAACCAAAAGTGCTCTTTCTCATATATATATATATATATATATATATATATATATATATATATATATATATATATATAATTAAAAGAGCAACTCATGGATCCTTACGCGTTAATAAAGAAAAAGGGGTACAACTAAAAACAAAACAAAATACGTCATGATACTAGGGGTTCCACTATCCGCAGTACAACTCCAAGTAAAAAAATAAAAAAAATACATGTAAACCCTTAAAATGTATACTAAAAAGAAATGTATACCCAAAAATTACATGTAAACCAAAACACGTGGCAACTTCAGTAGAGGAGAGCAAAATCAAAGTTAAAAATGCAATGTCCAGTGGGATCAACAATAGACTCCGACCCATCCTACAATTAGTAATGAATTTCCCTGTCAAGACAAAGTAAGGCTTCAACATGCAATGCTTATCAAACCAGTTAAAACAGAAGAAACAATAATGACAACGACTAGAAGTGTGCATAAATATCTTACATGCACTGAGTATAGTCTCTAAAAATCCAGAGAAACTGTGAAGATAATATGGAAATTACATCCAAATACATAAATCCCAGTGTGGTCTCAAGCAAAATCGAGTAATGTCAGCTCTATGAATGTATAGGGGCGAATCAGCTATTTACATAACAGTGTCCAACCAACACAATCTAGGCCAAAAAATTTGTCCAATCACTGTCCAAACCAAAAGCAGTAATATGAGGCAATAAAAACTAAAATTAGAGTAAAAAACCTCATAGCAGCAGCAGAGAAGTGCAATTAATATGTAGAAAATAGCTGCACCACTTAAATCCTGACCCAAAAAGAAATCCTTGGCATTTAAAACCAAATTTCCATAACAGAGCCTAGACGAAAGAAGCCTTCCAGAAAACTTACAAAAAGCCATTAAAAAATTAGAAAGTTTCAAAACACTAGAACTATAAATGACAGCAGCTGAGCAATTAACAAATCCAAAAGTGCAAACCAAGCAAACCAACTTAAACTGCCTAAGCCAACTATTATAGCCACCTTCCTTCCGTAAGTCAAAGCAAAAATAATTGCCATAGGAAACTCAAAATAGAGAAACCAAAATCCAAAAATTTAGGAAGAAAAAGTAAAAGATGATTAAGGTTTTTCATGTTGAACACCCCAATAGTCCTGGACAAATAAAAGAACCAGCAACAATAACCATTCCGCACAACCTAATTATAATTACAACCCAGCAAATCCAAGAAAAAAAGAATTATGTATTTCAATATAGCCAACGATAGTCCCATATTACTTGAATAGAAGCCAATATAAAGAGGCAGTATATTAAAATCTAACATAAGGGCCATCCAAGTCACTCTTAATAAGTTTATGCAACAAAGGGGGAGGAGTATCCTTAACAGTAGCACGTTGCACCCTCCATTTAGCCAGCCAATCCGCATATTGGTTTTCCTCTCTATAAGTAATGACTAAAGTATATTTAGGTGTTTTCCCTCTATAATATTCCAAATTCTTTTAAGGCAAGATATGATATAACATGGTGGTTTGAGCTTAGCCACACAAATGTTAAAACATTGTTTTATAATATATTTCCAGTACAATGTCATTTAAATTAAGAGAGGCAATAGTTTGAAGTGCAGCAAGCACAACAATAGACTCTACCTCAAAAGGAGAATTAACAATGCAAGGTAAAGCAAAATAAGCAATGCACTTACTTGAAGTATCTCTGATCAACCCTCTCATACCCGTATAGGCATTGGAATAACTCCATCTACATTAACTTTAAACCATCCATGGGGGGGTTGCCCATTTAATTAAAATGGGTTTCCTACCCCTACCCATAGTAGGAAAGACATCCTGTCCAATGGAAGACTTCCAAGCCTTTTTAAAATAAGCCACTGCTAAAATAGATGTGGTAGAGGGAGTATGACAAGAAGCTTCTTATTTTTTACTATTCCTAGCCATCCAGATAAGGCATAAGACTATACTAGGAAAGTAAAATTTCTTGTTGAAGGAAGGATAAAATCCCTCCAAATCTCAATAGCAAATTTAAGGGTCAGATTTGAAAGCCAATTAATACCAAAGAAGCACCCAATACATTGCTAAAACTCTTTAGCAAAAGGATTAAAAAAAAACAAGTGATTACAAGATTCAAAATCTTTCTTACAATCATAACAATAAGAGGCAAGTTTCAACCCTTTCAGTTTAAGTATAACATATAGAAGGAGTAGTTTATGAAAATATCTCCAAAGGAAAATTGAGATAGATGGAGAAATAAATTTATGCCAAGTGTAAACATGTCATTTCCAAGGTATAAAAGAG
The DNA here is from genome assembly GCA_002079205.1 of Phalaenopsis hybrid cultivar. Lineage (NCBI taxonomy): Eukaryota > Viridiplantae > Streptophyta > Magnoliopsida > Asparagales > Orchidaceae > Phalaenopsis > Phalaenopsis hybrid cultivar. The sequence continues at coordinate 174,781 of JXCR01145685.1, forward strand.
TGTAGCTTTGAGTAAAGGAACATAGTAACAGATGTTCTAGCATGGTGCTTCCAGTAAGGCACATCCTTATCTTGAGCATGAATAGGAATAGTAGTAATAACAGGAGCTATATCACCAACTAAGGAATTCAGCATAGTTAAATTATAATCACCATCAATCCAACAATCTGAGACTAGCAGATTAGCATCATAACCTGAGGCGGGCAAAGTAGAATACATAGAGATGCCACAATCATCCTTCCAGAAGGAAATACTACCATCTCTAATGTCCCAAACATAAAATGAGATGCTACATCCTGTGCATCAATAATAGCCTTCCAAAGCTTAGAATCCTCCACTCTCTAATTAACCGTAGAGGGATGTAGATTTTTACAATACTTATGAAGCATAAATATAGGCCAAAGAGACTCCCCCAACAGAAATTTGAACCAAAGTTTACACATGTTAATATCAATAGTATGCTGCAAAGTTTTAAACCCAAGCCCACCTACACTAAGTGGCTTGCAAGTGTAGTGCCAAGTGGTCCAACTTTTAGATGATATATAGCCCTTCCAAAAGAACTTGTTAAAGATTGTTTCAAGATTCTTTTGAGTGCTTTTTTTAGTTTTAAGAACTTTCATAGTGTAGAGTGGAAGGGTGCATAGGACACTTTTCAACTAAGTGAGCCTACCCCCATTAGAAAGAAAGTATTTTTCCAGTCATTAATCTTGAGTTTAACTTTTTAAATCACCTCATCCATTTTTGTTTGCTTAGTTCTACCTCTAAGAAGGTTGACCCCAAGATACTTGATCGGTAGCTTAGAGATTTTATAACCAATAAAGTTTGAAGATCAAGCATGTGTGGTAGAGGGAGCACCTTTGCTAAAATAAATGGAGCAGTTAGCCAAGCTGAACATTATACCCGAAATGTATTGGAGATCCTTTAACAAAGCATAGTAGCTTTGATAGCACTTTTGCTAGCATTTAAAAATAATATAGCATCATTAGCATAAGCAAGGTGACTCACCACAATTTTTGATTTATGAGAGAATTGAAGATAAGGATGCTCATAATGTAGCTTATTAATAAGCCCGAAGGGTAATCAAAATCAATTATTAAAATAGTGGGAGAGAGGGGGTCTCCTTGCTTAATTCCTCTGTTAGCAAAAAAGAAACCATGAGCTTTACCATTAATCATCAAACTACTGCTATTATTAGATAGCCACCTCTGAATGAGAAAGCAGAAATCCTAGTTAAAACCTTTAGCATGCAGAATATTAATTATAAAGTCCCAGCTAAGAGTTTCAAAAGCCTTATTTATGTCCAATTTAAGGACCATGCTTCCCCCTTGCAGTTTTTGTCCAACTCTTCAATCATCTCTTATGCTAAAAGGATATTATTTGTAATATCTTTTCCCTTAATGAAAGAAGATAGCTGATCAACAGTTATAAGAGTAAGATGAGGCTGCAATCTTTTAACTATAATTTTACTCATTACTTTAAATATCATTATAGTAAGAGAAAGAGGATGGAAGTTGTCCCAAGAAATCTTATCACTACCTTTGAAATAAGTACAATCAAAGAAGAGGGGAAATATTTACCAGAATTATCTCCAAGGAAGAAGCTTTAAATAGCAAGAATAACCTACTTCTTAATAACCTCCCAAAAATGGATGTAGAAAGCAAAAGAAAACCCATCAGAGCCAGGAGCTTTGTTTGAGCATATAGATTTGAAAGCATTCAGGATTTCCTACTCATCAGGAGGGTAAGAAAAAATGAGATTATTAATATAATTATACTCATCCACAAAGTGAGAGCGGTCAACAAGCATAGTGTGTGTAGAGGAGTAAAAAAGCTCAGTGAAATAAAAAACAACACTATCTCCAATCTCTTCCATATTAGTTAAAATACTCCCATCCCCCTTTTTAATTTTTAAAACGCTATTGATATTTCTTCTGTGCTTTAGGGTGGAATAAAAATAATTAGTGTTTCTATCCCCTGCAACAAATGAAGAATCATTAGCCTTCTGCTTAAGTAAATTTTCCTCTAAGGCAATAGCATCCATTAAAGCAAGATGAGCCTCAGAAACTGTATCCATCAAATGAGAAGAAACATCAAGTTGGACTTCTAAAGAATCAACAATGTTCTGAGCATCTTGCACCTTTTTATGAACTTTACCGAAGACCTGGTAATTCCATTTAATGAAATGAGCAAACATCTTCTTATATAGTTGCCACAAAACAAACCAAGGAGCCCCAACTCCGTCAAATTTCTAGGCTTGAGTCACTAAATTAAGATAAGTATTGTGATAAGTATTGCAATAATTTTAAAATGTGATACAGTCAGTTTAACAACAAATGCCAAAGTGAGAAAAATAGGATTATGATCAGAGGTAACATGACTGAAATGTTGAACCTTCACAATAGGAAAATGACTTATAAAAGCAGAATTAGCCAAAAATCGATCCAATCTCTGATATAGAAAACCTCTCCTCCAAGTATAAGGAGATCCAGAATTTCCCAAGTCATAGAGACCTGCATTAGAAATAGAGTTAGAAAACTTGTTAATAAGAGCAGACTCAACTTTATGACCTCCTTTTCTTTCCATAGGCTTCATGATCATATTAAAGTCCTCACCTACAAACCAATTCTCATTAATGATGTTTCCCATAAACTCAATTTTTTGCCAAAGCAATTTTTTTCATGTAAATGAGAACTAAAGTAAAAAAAAATGCCACACCCCTAAAAGCCTTCAAAATTGATTTGAGAAAGGATATATTGTTCCTCATCTTCTATAATTGAAAGAGTGACTGTGGGCTTCCAAAAAAACTCAAATTTTGGTGTTGACATTGTAGTGAGAACGATAAACTTTGAATTTATTAAGGATTTTGTATTTATTAACATAAACCAATGGTTCCAAAATAGTAAAAAAGAGTAATTTGTTAACCCTACGAAGATTTTTGAGCTTATTAATGGAGTTAGGGTCCACCACTCCCCTAGTATTCGATATTAAACATGATGACATGAGTCAACCCTTCTAGAAGATATAATAGAGTTGACTGATTGTTCCCAATCAGAGTGATAAGTTACTTCCTAGATGATGTTACTTGCATTAAGCCTAGATAGCTCAATATTACGCTTAGCCTTTTTTCGAGAATGCTTTTGTACCTGCCACTCATTTTCCAATGTTATAGTAGCATTTGATAAAGAAGTATTTATATCAACAATATCAGAAAGAGTTCCACCTATAGGAGGATGAACCATAGTACTAGGGGAAGTGAAATGTCGTTTATCAATAGTGTGCCCCGCAAGAAATGTTGTTTCCACAGGCTCCTCAGTAACCAAATTAGCATCGTGCTCATTTGAATTGTCAGCCAACATAACATGTTCATTTGTCTGCAATTTTTTAGGATAAACATCAGTGCAAGAATGTAAGATATCAGTGCCCTCTTGACCTCCATTAATATTCATTTGTTGTGGGATGACCTCATTACAATTGTGTATAACTCCTATTTCAAAAGGTTGCAAATTAGAGATGACATTGTTAATATCAAGATTTCAAATTACATCAACCACATTTTCAACACTAGGTGGGATATTAGGATGTTCAATATTTGTGTTGATAATAAGTGATATAGTATGTGTTGCATTGTGAGTGTTCTTGAGTTGTGGATTCAAACTAAAATAAGAAGTGGTTTGATTGCGAAGCATAGAATAGTGAGTACAGTAAGGTGAATGCTGTTCAATTTCAAAAGGCTGCCATTAACCTTGATATTTCAATCCTATCCATATTTCATTACAAAATGCTTGTTTAATGTCTCGTTTAACCAAAATACATGCTTTAGAAGGTCTCAATAAAGTAAATGTAGCATGATCCATTTTTAAAGGCTTGCCTTAAGCAACAACAAGCGAAAAAAGTATCTCGTGATTACAAAGATGTAGTTTAAGCCCTAGAAAACATATTCATACCAGAATAATAAGCAATTTAGCTTTAGGGTCAAAATTAATAGACCATTTCCTTAATTTCATCATGCTATTTTCTACCCACATGAACCTTTTAGCAAAAAGCCGTGTGTAGTCCTCATCATTGGCTAATTGTGTAAAGATATGTCTACCATTTATGATACCAACCTTTAAATTTTATCATTTCAAATTCTCTCCTGATCAACTTAACCTTTGAAATACCATAAGAAAATTTACCAACTAGGGATAGATGAAAAGATGATGCAAGTATGGAAGCTTCATCTTCAGTCACATAGAGCAAAAATTTTTAATCCTTCTCTCCAATTTCTCAATAAAGTATAATCTCCTCCAACTATCAGAGTGTCATGAAAACTTTGCGAGAAAAAAATTCAGTGGAGGGAGCAGCCGAGCCACCACCCCCATCTAAAATAAAATAAAAAAACGAACGAGAAACCGGAGGCATGACTAAAAACACGAAGAGAGCAAAGGAACGATCTCACCAGCAAAGGAGGAAAGCAAAATTGCCATGAATGCCACAGCTTAACCTAGCTGCCGCTCCCATCCCGCTTTATC
>JXCR01145685.1:185341-252467 GCA_002079205.1 Phalaenopsis hybrid cultivar
AGCCATTATCCGGAATGATTTGGTGTGACATACCAAATTAATCTGGTATTAGGATCTCTCATATGAGTGCCCTAGGCTAGTGACTAAACATATCATGGAAAACATAGTATTTGCAAAATTCAGGTGTGGGTGAAATTTTCCTTAAGTACTTTTTGTTAGCCTCTGTCCTTTAATTCTTTTCACCCTTAGCCTAAGTAGGCCTTATCATTCGTATCCGGGTGTTAAGAAAATATTTTCATTTTGGAGGTGCCTTTAAATCCATTACTGATTTACCAGTCATCCCAATGTCACTTAACAATTCTCTGAACATAAAATCCTAAGGATCTTATTAGAAGAATTTTGAAATCAGCAAATTCTTTATAATGAAATTTCTTATTTTTCACTCACCTCATACTTCTTCTCAGGGTGTTGGCCAGATTTTTTCTTATTTCTGAAATATTTTTCACTTTTTATTTTATTGAGAATTAATATATCTGGAAGAACTTATTTTATAATACAGTAATTTTATTTTGACACAAAATTCTTCTCAACAAAGATTATGATCCATTACTTGTTAAGCTTCCACTGATGTAGCCATATGAAAAATTAAGAGACCAAATAGTCTCTGGAACTACTAACATTTTAATGATACTCAAATTGTTACTCTGATGAATTCTCAAGACTTTGGTAAAAGTTTATTAAAGTATGGGATTCAGTCATCATGACTTAATTTGAATCCCCCCAAACCATGAGAATTTGCAAATCCTAAAAAGGTGCATATATGGTCTGGCTCAAGCCCATCATTATGATATATCTGATACAATAAAATAATATGTTATTTTAAGTATCTATTTTATGCTTATTTTTTGTTATATTACACTTTAAAGAAGGGTATTTTAATTTTTTTATTACAGGTATATTAATTTTAGGCATTTTGAGAAAAAGTAGCAAAAAGGACAAAATTTGGAGCCAAAACAGCGAAGTTTTGACTTCTGGCGCATGTGCGCCGGATTGGAGCCAGATGCGCCAAAACCCAAAATAGTGTGGCGTTTAGCAAACTAGTGCATGATGTGCCAGATTTGCACTAAATGTGCCATTTGACAGAGAGTTGGTGCATGATGCACCACATTTGGCGCCGGATGCACCAGGCATGACTTTTTGCGGATTAAGGCTGTTCGAGACAAATTTTGCACAAATTTTCAAAGGGACACTTTTTCTAAACATCCCTTGGAGTAATTTAATGCATTTAGACACTTTGGAAGGTTCTTTTATGAAGGCATATGTCTTTTAGATCAATGTACATGCCTTTTGAATTCAAAAGAGTTAACTTTTGAACAAAATTTTGGAGGGAGTTCTGAATTATTTTTGGAGGGAGGCAGCCTTTGATAAAAAAGGAGTGTGGTGTGTGTGGGGGTGGCCTGAAGGCAAGTAGGAGAGTTAGAGAGAGAGAGAGAGAAATTCAAGGGCTTAGAGAATTTTTTCAAGGATTCTAAGAGGAGAGGGATGGTGAGAGATTTCTTCTTCATTACAATTCTAAGAGAGAATTGAAAGTGCTAGTAAAGAGAGAAAGGCTTAGAGAGAACTTCTAAAAGTTTTCTTTGGAAAGATTATGAGATAAGTTGTGTCATTTATTTCTTTTTTTTTGTAAACATGTTTTTATATATGAAATCTGTGTTTTGTCATATCCTTCTCATGAATTCTGAGTAGTCTTGTTTATCCTTCTCCCTACTTTGAGATATGATTTTGTGAAGTATTGATTTTGTTTTATACCATTTTAAATGTCAATAATTTGTGATTATTTGAACTCTAATATTCATTTAATTTTTGATTTGGCCAATTGAAAAATTAAAATGTGTTGAGAAACATATGTTCCAATAGGACTATGATTTGTACAACATGGGGAGAATCACATTTGATTTCCTGGGAGATTATTTCATCCATAGAGTTGGGTGCAAATAAATAGAGAAATATTCTTTGTTGGATGAAAAATTATAGATTTTAAGGTGGCAGATTAAAATCCCCAATTTGGTCCAGTTGATTGGAAAATGATGCGAGATTTTTAGCCCTCAGGAGGGGGGGGGTGGAGCTCTAGAATGGCAGCCGGTATCCTCCCAGCCTAATCACGGAATTAGGGACCAAACTCTGGATTGGTCAATGTTCTTTATGCACTTAGAAGAGGGTAAGAAATAGAATTGCTCCTATTTTGTGCAAAGCAGTTTATATATATATTTTAAAATGATTTTAATTTCATCACAATCCATATACTTATTGTAAAGTGGAAGGATGCTTTCTTCAATTTAAACTTTTCGTTACAACATCTGCTGTGTGTTTTTTGTAATATTGAAAAATATGTGCAAAATTAACAAACTAAATCCACCTGCATCAAGTTTTTGACGTCGTTGCCGTGGAAATAACAAAAAGTAGTAGTAAGTTATTTTATAATTTATAATATTTTAATTTTAAAAACTAAAAACTAAAAAAAAAGAGTCTTTGTAGTTTAGTTTGAATATTTTCTTATTTAAGTGTGTTTGCTTATTTTAAATTACATGTTGTGTTTGTTTGTGCGTAGTGTAAGATCTGAAAATTTAGTACCTTACGATTTTGAGTTAGAAAGAACAATTAGAAAAATTTAGAAACAATAAAAAGAGATAGACAATATTAGAAAAATGACTTGCAATTTAAGTAATTCTAGAAATGAAAATGAACATCATGAGAGACCTTTAAGAGATTATGTTAATCATACAACAGATGAGATTCATTTAAGTATACAAAATCCTACTGTAGGTACCAATTCATTTGAGCCTAAACCTGTTATTATCCAAATGGTTCTAAATAATCGGTTTGGGGGAACACCAACTGAAGATCCTAATTTACACCTTGTTATTTTTCTAGAATTGTGCTACATTTAAATAGATGGAGAGTCGAATGATGCCATCTGACTTAGACTTTTTTCTTTTTGACTAAGAGATAAAGATAAGATGTGGTTAAACTCATTAGCAAATGGATCTATCAGAACTTAGGAAGATTTGCCACAAAAATTTTTATCTAAATATTTCCCACCTTCAAAATCTCCTAAGCTTAGAAATGATATTACATCTTTTTGGTTGTTTGAAGGGGAATCAATTTATGAAGCCTGAGAAATATTTTAAGATCTCCTTATAAAGTGTCCACACCATGCGTTGCCAAATTGATTAATAATTCAAACTTTTTATGATGGATTGGTTGGTTCTCTTAGATCCATAATTGACGCTGTTGCTGGTGGATCATTAGTGTCAAAACCATTCGATGAAGTATTATCTTTAATTGAAGAGATGACTAGTAATAATTTTTAATGCCCTTCTAAAAGGGTAAATCTAAAAAGAGTAGTTAGTATTCATCATTCTAATGCAATATCTATGTCAGCTACACAAATAGCTGCTATGTCGAAGAAGATAGAGCAATATGGAATGAATTATTCTCAGACATCACCTCTGCTTTAAGGAACTTTCATTGGGATAAATGATAGAATCTCAATCTTCTTATGTGATGCTAAATGCAATAAATAATCATTCTGATAATCCTTATGCCAATTATTATAATCCCAGTTGGAAGAATCATCTATATTTTAGTTGGAGTAATGTTCCCAACTGTTTATATGCAACAGTATAATAATGTCTTTGATGATATTTTTCACTTATGTTTCCCTACTTTGCAACAAAACCAAGAACTTGATCTTGGAGAAAATAATAATTTAACATTTTAATTTATATATATATATTGGGATACCATGCAATTATGCGTATCGTTATCAGTAATATATGACTCTTTAATTAAGACCTGAATATTGAACCCACAAAAAAAATTAGCAATATGCACTATTGAACAACAAAATTTATTTTTCAAATAGACAATTACTTAAACTATAGATATTCTTATAGTAATTAAAATTCAAATCTTTTTGGTATTTTTTGATATTTGGACAAAACAGTAATAACTAGATAACTTGAGTTTATGTAAAGAAAACACTAATTATGAAAATATATTTATACTTATCATGAATCAATAATAAATATAGAAATTGTGTTGTGGAAGTATGCAAATTGTGTTGTGCCAAATAGGAGCAATAATATTCTTTACCCTTACTTGGTATGCTATAAAGAACATTAGCTAATTTAAAGTTTGAATAGTTCTGAAGACCGGCTAGGCAGGGGAGATGTTATAAAGAACATTGACTAATTTAAAGTTTGAATAGTTCTGAAGACCGGCTAGGCAGGGAAGTAGCTCTCACTCTAGAGTTCCCACAATTCCCTCCACCTGGGAGCTAACATCTAGCATCAAAACCTAAAATAATAAGCCAAGTTGGGGGCTTTAACCTGTCACTTTAAATTCCTCTAACTCAACACCCTTTAAAGATTATTTCTGTATTTATTTGTACTAAATCATATGAATTACATTCTCATTTGTACAGCCTCATGTGATTCTTTTCAATTGTTGACTGAGACAATACCAGCCTAGTTCTTACATGTTCTTACAAAAAATTTTAACAACTAAACAGACCAGATCTAGAAGTAAATGAAGTATATGGATTTAAATCATCATAACTTCTTCCAACATTAAAGAATAATACTCTCCACTACTTCCATCCAACACTTTAAATACTTATCATTTTAAGGAGAAAGATAAAGAAAACTACTTAGGATCCATGAAGAAAACAAAACCACACTTTAGNAATTCTTTCTTTTATAGTTTCCCAAGAGGTGCCTTGGGATCTCTTCAAAATATATCTTGATTCGATGTATTTACCCAAGAGACGTCATTTCATGATAATTTTGGTCCATGGTGGTTACAACCACATATTAAGCCAATGGGTGCCTCAAATATCTCTTTAAAATTCGTGAAAACTGATTTTACTCTTCTAGTAACTGCCACTGGCGCTTAAGCACGGGGTCTCGGCGCTTAGGGGCGACCTTCTTTGTTAAACTGGCGCTTAGGCGCCAAAACTCTTTTGCATAATATTTCACCTTTTGCTCCAAATTTGATCCTTTTTCACTCCTTTAAGCATTTTTTTCATTTTTACTTATATCTACNCACTCTCAAAATAAAACTAGATACAAAAAGGATAAAATAAATTTGTGGTGCCTGAAAATCTCTCCAAATGTTTCTTTCAAAAGTCCCCCTTTTTAGCCTTTTTTAGGACTCTTCAAAAAGTCTCAACTTTCTTCTATTATAAATGTAATTCGATGTATTCTCCTAAGGATGCCTCCTTTCACAAGTGTTTTAATCATATTTTCATTTATAGTGGTCATAACCAACCTCTTTAGCCAATAGGTAACTCAAATGTCCCTTCAAAATTTGGCAAACTGAAATAAATTGTCACATAATTGCCTTTGACGCTTAAGCGCAGGGCCCCTGGCGCTTAGGCATGACTTTCTCTGTTTCATCGGCGCTTAGGCGCCAAAAAACTTTAGCACAACTTTCACATTTTTCCTTCAAATTTGATCCTTTTTCATTCCTTTTAACATTTTTCACCTTTTTACTTGTATCTGAAAGAAAAACACACAAATACCTTTTATTAAAGTGCAATATCTTAAAAACAGGTATAAAAATGTGTCTAAAAACACTATATATTTTAGGTGTATCAAAATCCCCCAAACTTAATTGTCCTCAAGTGACACTTCAATAGTTAAAAACTAAATAAGTATGATATGTATATGAGTTTCTTTAAGAGTTACTAAAATTTAGATTTAGAAATATAGCAGTCCAATTTAGAAAAAAAGATATTTAGTAAATGTGACCAACTTAAAGTTTAGAAATTTCTAATGTTAAGAAATATGAAAATATGAGTTCCTATCTAATTTAGAAATATTGTAGATTTTTCAAATATAGACTTTTGTCATTTTATTGTCTCCACTTAAAAATTTTTATTAAAAATAATTTTACTTACCATATTATATCCTTAAGCTTAAGAGTTTCTCAAGTCTTATACTTTAAAAAGTTCAAATGTGGAATCAATTTTTGATTAGGCACAAGCTTCTCCTCCCTTACTTTTTTTTTCTTTTTCTTTTTCTTTTTATTTTCTTTTTCTTTCTCTTTTTCTTTTTCTTTTTCTTTTTTTTCTTATTCTTTTTTCCTTTTCAGGCAAGGATTACTATATTTGGATAGGCCTTTATAGGTTTTGAATTCCACTTCTCCTTTCTTAAAGCAAAGTCATGATATAAATATTTTACTTATAAATATAATAATAGTTTTGAAAATTATTTTTAATAAAAGAAATTTAAGTATTAAAAATAAAAGCCTAAATTTCTAATTTACTCAAAAATACAATTTTTCTTACTAAAGATAGTTACAATATACTTAGCATTTTCTACACTAAAAAATTTTAAGTGAAAGTTTTTCTTCATTACTAAGAATTTTAATTAAATTTTCTTGCTCATTTCTAAAATCAAATTTTACTTCCTAATATAACTTCATATACATGATCATTTTTCTTTTCAGATCAAATTCACTTGTAGCACATTTGAGAATAAATAAAATTTAAATTTTGAAAATATTTTTCATTCCCCCCTAAACTTAAATTTTTAAGAAGATTAAACAGTTGAGCATCACATATATATAAGTAGGAATGAAAATTGAAATAACAAGCTTACAAGAATTTCTATACCCTAATTATACTAGTATAAAAACTAAAAATAGGAGTAAAAATAATTTTTGATCAATTTTCTATCGTTTTCATTTTAATTCAACATGTAGAGATTCATTATTCTTCTAAGTTGTGGGTACAGACATAAGAAATAACAAACACACTAACTTTGATTTAACAGTCTCAACATAGCAACAAACACACTAATAAGATAAAAGAAAAATATAAGGTAGTAGTTTTTTGAATTTAAATTTTAAAATTAAAGTTAGCAAGATTTTTAACTTCCTACAAGACATAAAATCAAGTTCAATCCTTAACTAGCTAACACAATACTTTAACACACAACAACAATCACTACCCTAGAATTTTAAAGCAAAATACTAACAAACAAAAACATTACAATAACATTCAAAAAAAAATTCAACACATCACATGAGCTAAACAGGTACACAAATGCAAATGTAGCAAGTCCAAACTACATAGTCCATCACATATTAAAAATAAACTAGTCTTCCTCATCATCATCAGAATCACCGCTATTCGAAACATCTGTAGGCTCATAATCAGGGTATCTAGGATATGGAAGAAATTACACTCCTTGGTTACCCCTAATGAGGCTCTCTAATGATGAGTGAAATTTTTCTTCATAATCACTTTTCCTTCTATTGTACCCATCAATATGATCTGCAAAGCTTTCTAAATTTCTTACCTAATATGTAGTATAATTAATATTGGTCATCATCCTCTACAATAATTGATCTTGAATTTTAGTAGACTCATCTCTAGAAGTAGAAGCTCGAGAGGTAGATGGTCTAGTTGTAGAAGTAGCAGAGTTAGAAGCAGCAGACGTTGACATTCCATAACTCCGTGAAAATCCTCCTCTCCAACCAAAAATAGAATGCTCAGAATACGACTTCACATTTACACTTGTAATTGGCTTTAGAGGCAACAATACTTCCTCTTAGCTATCACATCTCACTCCACCCTACTCACATAAAGAAAAGATCAAGGAAGCAAACCCCAAACCTGCAGTAGTAGCGGCAGTGGAAAAACTGATGATATTCTGATAAATCAAAGCTCCAATATTGATGAGCTTGACTTCTTGAATACAATAATTCAACGTTGATCTCTCCCTCATAACTTCACCGAGATGATTCATCTGTAACAGATGAGCTGAAATAAAGTAGTGTCACACCTCAATGGTGCACTTAACTTCAAAGTGGAAAAGTTGACTCTCCTCTCATTTATGATTTTCCAAGGTCCTCTTTCAACAGTCAAAGAGGAAATAATCTCGTCTAGTTTCATCTCAGTAGGACTATAGTTCACATAAAAACACAAAGTATTAGGTGGTAAATGGTAAAACATATTAATTACCTCTGGTGAAAAAGGTACCAATTTTCCTCTAACAATTACTTGATCTTATTCTGCCTTAGGGAGGTCGAACTACCGAACTATAGAAATAACAACCACAACAAAAAAATCGCAGAATCATTCCCATTATCGGTGAACAATCAAATCTTCTACGGATCCAGCTTGATTTTTGAAATATCGCTCCTGGATAAGTTTTCGTGATTGCAGAGCATCACTATACCTATCTCGAGCTTTTGAACTCACAAACTTGCTTGAATCAAAATGGCTCTTTCCTTTACTCCTCTTCATTCTTAGTGCTATTCTAAAAATTTCATAAAATTCCACAATAACATCAAAAATCAAGTCTAATCTCCTAAACTTAACTTCTATAAGCATAAACCACACTTCCTATGCAATTCCCATAGATTTTTCCTCATTTTTCACCATGAATAGTGATTTTTTAGTTTCTTCCAAATGTACTCAAAATGCATGGTGAAAATCTAAAATTTTTACATAGAAGTGAAGCTCTTACCTTAAGAAATCCAAATCAAGCAAATTTTGATCAAATCCACCAAGAAATCTTCAAGAAAAGGCTTGTCCTAAACTTCAAAATTGTGCATTCAAGAGGTTTAAGGTGACGACGAGAGTAAAAATGACAATGTTTTGTGTTATTTTAACTTTTAACCATTCGCAAACCAGTTTTCATGAACCGACGCTTAAGTGCAGATTAGTGGCGCTTAAGTGTCTGCCTCTCGGGTTACATCGCGATTAAGTGCGAGAGTGTGGCGCTTAGGTGCCAGTGCACTATTTTTAATATTTTTGAACTTAAGTAAAATGCACTATAAGCCTAAGTATACTACCCCTAAATGGTCTTATAACACTTAAATGACTATTTTCCTTTCCCTATACTCTCCTCTTTCTCAAAATTCTCCCATATAACTTAATTTGATTTGAGCCTAAAATAACACTAAATTTTCACACAAACAAACACATATATTCATGTGCAAACTAGTACAAGTACATATAACACTGAATTCTCACTCCAAATATTCCCAGATGAAAAAATTTTCCTAAATACAAATACTAAACAAACATTCACAATTAAACACATAAAAGTCACAAGCACTAAAAAATTAGACTTAAACACAAGCACATAAGAACAACAACTCCTAACAAACAAATTCTAACACCAAACTTAACTTCATTCTTCATTTGTTAGAACAAATTCTAATCTTTCATTAGTCTCTCATGGTGCATTCAAAATATAGAGTTGATAAAACGGACGATGATGACGAGCTATGATACAATCTTCTTCAATCCATTTTTGCTTAAGATACACTGCCTTATCCGTTTCCTCTATATAACTAGTATGACTAAATTGCATTTTCAATTGCCATCCAATACGCTCTAGATGTGCATGAATCTCAATTACCTTTGTCTCAAGTAAAGCCATGCTAGTCTCAATTTTGTTGATCTTTTTTGTTATTCCTTCAATACTAATGGCTAAGAAACTGTTATACATCTCTTGTGCACTTTTACTAATGAATTTCTTCCTCGTGGTCTCTTCCTTCTTCTTTAAATCCATCTCCCATGAAGATATCTTCTCTAAGTCTCTCTTTCTCTTAGAATTTTAAAGCTAAAAATGATCTGGGGTGAAATTCCTTCACAAAACCCTTCTATTTATAAGCATAAATCCCTCAAGTAACTTATAGGCATGTTCTAAAATTGCCTTGGTACATTTTAGTCAACCACTTGGTGGTTAACCTTGTAGAACTTTAATTTCTCACATGATTTATAACTCCCGCGCTTAAGCGCCGAATATTGGCGCTTAACCGCAAGTGCTCAATTTTGCACCAGTCAACTTAACGTACAGATTCTCATTTTAGTATGTCTAGATCACTAAATAAAGTCTTAAAATCATTACTAACAGATAATATTTTAAAAAATACTACCCCTAATTTTCTTAATCACACACAAACAACAATCAAAGAAAAAACACACTGATAACTTATGGGTTGCCTCCCACAAAGCGCTTGGTTTAACTTCATCAGCCCGACGTAACCAATTCTTATTATGGTTGACCCAACATCATTCGATCATTAAATTTATACTGATCCCCTACAAAATAAGATTTCAGTCTATGACCATTCACTTTATGTACTTTCTCAATTTTAAGATCTTTAATATCCACAACTCCATAAAAATAAACTTTTATCACAACAAATGGGCCCATCCACCTAGACTTAAGTTTGCCTGGATATAATCTTAACCTTGAATTATATAGCAAAACTTGTTGCCCTGACTGAAAATTTTTAATAAGAATTCTTCGATCATGTAACAACTTCATATTTTCTTTCTAAATCTTAACACTCTCTCAAGATTCATTATTTATGTCTTCAAGCTCATTTAATTGTAATAATCTTTTCTCACCAGCATCTTTTAAATTATAATTGAACTCTTTAATCACCTAATATGCTTTATGCTCAAGTTCAACTAGTAAGTGACAAGCTTTCCCAAATACTAGCCTATATGGGAACATTCCTATAGAAGTTCTGTATGCAGTCCTATAAGTCCACAAAGCATAGTCAAGTTTGACTGACCAATCCATTTTTGTTTGATTCACAGATTTTTCCATAATTCTTTTAATTTACTGATTGGATAATTTAGCCAAACCACTTGTCTTAGGAAGATAAGCAATAACAATTCTATGGTTTATATGATATTTCTTTAATAATTTCTCCATTATGGAATTTTTGAAATGACTTCCCCCATCAGTTATGATAACTCTTGGCATCCTAAATCTATAAAATATATTTGTTTTCAAAAATTTTGCAACACTTTGAGCATCACATCGAGGTAAAGCAACAACTTCTATCCATTTTCATACATAGTCAACTGCTAATAGTATATATAAATTTCTGAAAGATGGTATAAATGGTCCCATGAAATCTAATCCCCAAACATCAAATATTTTAACTTCTAGCATATAATTGAGGGGCATCTCGTTTCTTCTAGAAATATTGCCTACTCGTTGACATCAATCACAAGTTTTGATATAAGCATTAACATCTCTAAAAATAGTAGGCAAATAGAATCCAGATTGTAAAATTTTGTATGTTGTTTTATCAACACCAAAATGCCCCCCAAAATTAGAATTATGAAATTTTTGGATAATTTCATAAGTTTCTTCTGAAGGTACACATCTTCGAATAATAAGATTCTTTCCTTGTTTATATAAAAATGGGTCATCCCAAAAATAAGTCTTAGCTTCATAAATAAATTTTCTGTTGGCATGTCATTCCATATGGTATAATATCAACAACATGAAATTTCACAATGTTGGCATACCACAGAACACACTAATCATTAATATTGAACAGTTTTTCATATAGAAAATGTTCATTAATATTTTTTTCAAGATAGAGTGGTTTTTTTAACTCAATCCTGGACAAATGATTAGCAATTTGATTTTGAGTCCCCTTCCTATCTATTATTTCAAAGTCAAACTCTTGCAAAAGAAGACTCCATCTTAATAGCCCAGGTTTAGCATCCTTCTTTTTCATTAATTACTTAATAGCAGAATGATCTGTATGCACTACACAATGAGTTCCAATTAAAGATGATCTAAATTTATCAAAGGCATATACTATTGCTAATAACTTTTTTTCAGTTGTTGTATAATTAATTTCGATTTCATTAAGAGTTTTACTAGCATATTAAATTACTTTGAAATTTTTTTCATATCTTTGTCCTAAAACAACTTCAATAGCATATTCACTAGCATCACATATTAGTTCAAAAAGTTTTCCCCAATCTGGTGAAACTATAATTGGTGTAGTGACTAATTTTTCTTTTAATAACTCAAAAGGATTTTAAGCACTCTTCATTAAAATTGAAAATTGCATCTTTCTCTAGTAAATGGTATAAAAGCTTAGGAATTTTTTAAAACTCTTTAATATATCGTCTGCAGAATCCAGCATGTCCTAAAAAGCTCCTAATTTCCCTTATATTTGTTGGATAAGGTAAATTAGGGATCACTTGGATTTTAGCAGGATCTACTTCCATACCATTTTCTGATATTTATGTTTTAATACAATTCCTCCTGCTACCATAAACTGACATTTTTCCCAATTAAGGACTAAATTTGTTTCTTCAAAGCACTTAAGAACTTTTGATAAATGTTCTAAACATGAGTCAAATGAAGTTCCAAACACTGAAAAAAGTTCATCCATGAATACTTCAATCCCTTTTTCAATTAAATCACAAAAAATTTCATTCATACAATTCATCCATAAATACTTACAAAAAATTGCCATCATACATCTTTTAAATGTAGCAGGGGCATTACATAAACCAAAGGACAGATGTTCCAAACACTGAAAAGTCATCCATAAAGACTTCAATCCCTTTTTCAATTAAATCACAAAAAATTTCATTCATACAATTTAAAAAAAATTTCCATCTTACATCTTTGAAATGTAGCAGGTGCATTACATAAACCAAAGGACATTTTTTCTAAAAACAAATGTACCATAAGGACTGGTAAAAGTTATTTTCTCTTGATCCTGAGAAGTTATTTGAATTTGGTGATAACCTGTATATTCATCCAAAAAATAAAAGTATTTATGCCGAGCTAGTCTATCCAACATTTGATCTAGAAAGGGTAATGGAAAATGATCTTTTCTAGTGGCAAGATTTAATTTTCTATAATTAATGAATATTCACCACCATGTGACTCGTCTAGTAAGTATGAACACATTATGCTCATTTATAGTCACAGTTACTCCTCCTTTCTTAGGAATGGAAGGAATTGGACTAACCCATGCACTATCTGAAATAAGGTAGATAATTCCAGCATCTAACCGCTTAAAAATATCTTTCTTTACTACTTCTTTCATTACATAATTCAATATCCTTTGGAATTAGCCCTGGGTTTGCAGTTCTCTTCCATATGAATTCTATGCATACAAATTGAAGGACTGATTCATTTTAATATCAGTAATTATCCATTCAAAGGGCTTTTTTAAAATTTTTTAAAATTTTCATAAATCTTTCTTTTTCTTCCATCGTTAACTTTGTCGAAATTATAAATGGTAAAGTAGAGGAATCTCCTAAAAAGACATATTTTAAATGATCAAAAAGTAACTTCAACTCAAGTTCTGGAGGTTTTCTATTGATGGAGAAAATGATTTATCTTTTTTCTATATTATCCAAAATTTTAAAACTTTCTCTAACATATTTGACTGTTCCTTAAAAAGATCTTCACATTGATCTAATTCCTCTTCTTACTCATGTTCCAAATCTTTAACTTCAAATTTTTCTTCATAATTAATTTTGAAATGGCATTAACTTCAAATCTATCTCTTATGGCTCATGGAATTGTAAAGCTACCAGGATCTTTAAGCTTTTAAGGAAGCTTTTTCTGAATTATAGCACTCCACTCCTCATTAAGTGCAACAGTCTCATTATCTTCATACTTCCTTTTCCTGCTGATAATATCTTTGATAAACTTTACATAGCTTGACATATGTTCTAAGGCTTCAACAAATGAAATATTAATTGGAAGCTTCTTAAAAATTCCTAGAAATTTTAAAAATTGCTTAACCAACTTCTGTTAACAAAGTCTCTAAGGAAATGGAGGTGGTGGTTTTTCTAAGTTAATTTTCAGTGGAGAAATAGGTCTTTCAGAATCTTTTGGAGCGTCCTCTTTTGATTCTTCAATTTCTTCTCTTTTAGAATCTTTCGGAGCGTCCTCTTTTGATTCTTCAATTTCTTCTCTCTCTACTTCAATTTCTTTTTGAATCTTACCTTCCAACTCTCTTCTGCTTCTTAGTTGAATGGTTTTTACTTGCTCTTTATTCTGGTCTTTTGGATTTATTTTAGCATTACTTGGAAGTGTTCCTTCGGATCTATTACTTAATGAATTTGTGATTTGTCCAAGTTGATTCTCAATATTTCTAATAGTAGCTCCTTGACTTTGTAACTGATTTCCCATTTGTAACACCACTTCTTTTATAGAAAACTTATTCTCCTTAAATTGTGGATTACTATTGAAACCTGGAGGATAAGTAGATCTATAATTATTATTCCCTTGGTTGTTCCAGTTTCCTAATTGGTTTACTTGATTGTTCCCCTATTGTTGATTATTACCACCCATAGTATTATTCCAATTGAAGTTGGGATGGTTCTTCCAACCTAGGTTATAATAGTTTGAATATGGGTTATTCTATTTGTTATTTATGGCTTTCAAAGTTTCTAATGATGCTTGAGAATCTACTATTTGGCCTAATGAATTTTCTTCAATCATGGAGATTGGTTGAGAAAATTCGTTCCAAATTGGTCTAACTTCCTTGAAAATGAAGCAACTTGATTTGCTAACATAGTAAATGCAAGAGATTCATGAATATTGGCTACTTTCTTTGGATTCACCCTCTCAGAAAGCTATTAAAAATTATTGGTAGCCATTTCTTCTATTTAAGCATAAGTGTCATGAAATGGTTTTGACATCAATGAACTACTAGTAGCGACATCGATAATAGATCTAAGAGATCCAACAAACCCATTATAAAAATTTTGAATTATTAACCAATCTTGTATAGCATGGTGTGGACACTTTCTAAAGAGTTCCTTAAATCGTTCCCCATGCTTCACAAATAGATTCCCATTCAAATTGATTAAAAGATGTAATATCATTCCTAAGATTTGTAGTTTTTTATGGTGGAAAATATTTAGCAAGGAATTTTTGTGCTAAATCACCCCAAGTCTGATAGCTTTTGATGGTGGAAAATATTTAGCAAGAAATTTTTGTGCTAAATCACCCCAAGTTCTGATAGGTTGGTGGAAAATATTTAGCAAGGAATTTTTGTGCTAAATCACCCCAAGTTCTGATAGATCTAGATGTTAACAAATTCAACCACATCTTAGCTTTATCCCTCTGTGAGAAAGGAAATAACCTAAGTCTTATGACATCATCTGATACACCATTGTATTTAAATTTAGCGCACAATTCTAGAAAATTGGCAAGATGCAAATTTGGATCTTCAGTTGGTGATCCCTTAAACTGGTTATTTGATACCATTTGGATAATAGTAGGTTTAATTTCAAAGGAATTAACCACTACAGTAGGTTTTGAATACTACAATGAAGTTCATCTACCGTATGGTTGGCATAATCTTGTAAAGGTCTAAAATTCTTGATGAATTTCTGCATTTTAATAATTTTGGTTTGTTATTTCTGTAATTTTTTTAGATTTCTCAAAATTTTTAATTTTTTTGCTTTTTTAATTTTTTTAACAGTTCTTTCTAATTCAGAATCATATGGCACTAGTCCTTCAGAACTTGAACAACGCTTACACTAACATAAAATAAAATAAAATACTATAATAATATATTCTTACAATAACTCTTAAAGTTTAAATAAGACTTTCTAAAATAGAAATTTGCATTTAATCAACTATCTTTCAATTTTTACCTGGCAAAGGCGCCAAAAACTTGATCCCGACTGTTTATATGCAACAATATAACAATATCTTTGATGATATTTTTCACTTATGTTTCTATACTTTTCAACAGAACCAGAACCAAAAACTTGATCCTAGAGAAAATAAGAATTTAACTTTTTAATTTATATACATATTTGGATACTACGCAAGTATACATATTATTATCAAGAAATATAGAACTGTTTGATTAAGACCTGAATATTTAACCCATAAGGAAAATTATCAATATGCACAATTGAAAAACAAACTTTATATTTCAAAAAGGCAATTACTTAAACTATAGATATTTTTATGGTAATTAAAATTCAAGTCTTTTTGGTATTTTTAGTATTTTGACAAAATAATAATAATTTCTAGAGATAACTTGAGCTTATGTAAGGAAAAACACTGAATATGAAAATATCTTTCTCCTTATCATGAATCAATAATAAGTATACGAATTCTATTATGAAAGTATTCAAATTCTGTTTTACCAAATAGGAGAAATAATATTTTTTACCCTTACTAGAGATGCTATAAAAAACATTGGCTAGTTTAAAGTTTGAATAGTTCTGAAGACCGGCTAGNTTGAACTAGTGTATGCATGGTCATGTCAAAATCATATTATATCCCATGATGGTATGGGACGCATGATCCCGACTTACTGTTTATGTGCATGATATAAT
The DNA here is from genome assembly GCA_002079205.1 of Phalaenopsis hybrid cultivar. Taxonomy (NCBI): domain Eukaryota; kingdom Viridiplantae; phylum Streptophyta; class Magnoliopsida; order Asparagales; family Orchidaceae; genus Phalaenopsis; species Phalaenopsis hybrid cultivar. The sequence continues at coordinate 201,456 of JXCR01145685.1, forward strand.
AATGTTTTTTATTATATTTTTCACTTATATTTCCTTACTTTGCAACAGTACCAAAAATTTGATCCTAAAGAAAATAAGAATTTAACTTTTTAATTTAGATATTTATTGGGATACTACGCAAGTATACGTATTGTTATAGAGTAATATAGAATTTTTGATTAAGACCTGAATATTGAACCCACAAGGAAAATTTACAATATGCACTATTGATCAACAAACTTTCTATTTCAAAAAGACAATTACTTAAACTATAGATATTTTTATAGTAATTAAAATTCAAATCTTTTTTGGTATTTTTGAGTTTTTGACAAAAAGTAACAACTTTTAAAGATAACTTGAGTTTATGTAAAAGAAAAGTACTTAATATGAAAATATCTTTCTCCTTATCATGAATCAGTAATATGTATAAGATTTGTGTTGTGGAAGTATGCAAATTGTGTTATGTCAAATAGAAGCAATATTATTCTTTATCCTTACTATAAATGCTATAAAGAACATTGGTTAATTTAAAGTTTGAATAATTTTGAAGACCGGCTAGGCAGAGAAGATACTACTTCTCACTCTAGAGTTCCCCTATTCCCTCCACCTGGGGGCTAACATCTCGTATCAGAACCTAAAATAATAAACCAAGTTGGGAGCATTAACCTNAAGAATAACAAATGATAGTGAGCGGTGCTATTTGTCTTTGGACGGATCACAATTAAATTTATTTTATCTCTTAAGCATATTTTTATACAATACAGCAAAATGTAAATTATGAAATAACAAGGTTTATCCAACAAACAAAGATATAATAACAACTATTAAAATTTTAAAAATATTAAACAAATCATAGTTTAAGCAAAGCTACAAAATTTATAAATTAATTATCGATCAACTTTGTGATGCGTCATATACTTGACCACAATAAATAAATTACAAACTATTTCTTCCCATTTTCTTTCCACCCATTTCAAACCTGTATCCCTTGCCCGACCCCACTGTAATATTGTACCTTGATTTGCCACCCATAAAATACATGAGAAATAGAAAATGAGCCATTGTTCCACTCATTTTTTATTTTTTATATTTTTTTGACATATTACCAAAGTATATATAATCGATTACTCTAAGATGACTAGGCCCAACTCTGGATTTACTATGATTGTTAGCATCACTTATACGGTAACCAATCAACTAATGCAAGCTAAGTTCTACTTAGGTTGCTTCAGTTTCTAGGGAACTTATTTTGGTTTTGCTAAAGACTAAAGACATATGGGGCAATCAATGATTGTCTAAGACAATCGTGTTAAAAGAAATGTGTAGAAATAGAGCATTTAAAATAGAACATTTAATTTTGTGTCCATTGTGAATAAAGAAAAAATTAGTAATTAAATCAGTCTCCAACTTGTTTACTTGGTATTACATTTATTCCACTTCAAGTACTTGTCCGCTATGGGAAGCATAACCTGTATCTTCTTTCAGCATTAGGACTTAATTAACTAATAATTTTTTCATCTTAAATTTCTATGGTTTTCAATGAAATTTGCAGACAAGGTCAAATTACGGTATGCTTTCTTTAAATGAATGAACTTCAGTTTAGTCGTTTTGTTTTGTTCCGGTGCTACTTGTATTTTTTTGGACCTTTCGACAATTGTCTTATTATTATAATGTGGAAGAAGCCATGTTTGTATTTATGTAGCCCAAGCATCTCTCAATTTTTTGTTTCGTACTTTGTAATAAGTTATTTAATGCAATTTTTTTTAGATAGATTCGTCATTAGAATTCGGCAGGCTACGACGAGACACAAAATGTCAAAACAAGCAATAGCTTGTCCATTTGGGGACTAACTAATCTTAATATATTAAAATAATATTTATGTATATTTGAAACTCTTACCAAGGAGCAAGCTCCTGATATGTACATCCTGGAAATATCCAAGAGCACCTTCATTTAAAAAATCAATGTTTTTTGTTCAATTCAACTTGAACTAGTGTATGCATGGTCATGTCAAAAACATATTATATCCCATGATGGTATGGGACGCACGACTTACTGTTTATGTGCACAGTATAAGAATGTTTTTTATTAATCACTTATATTTTCTTACTTTGCAACAATACCAAAAATTTGATCCTGAAGAAAATATGAATTTAACTTTTTAATTTAGATATATATTGGGATACTACGCAAGTATACGTATTGTTATCGAGTAATATAGGATTTTTTATTAAGACCTGAATATCGAACCCACAAGGAAAATTTACAATATGCACTATTGATCAACAAACTTTCTATTTCAAAAAGACAATTACTTAAACTATAGATATTTTTATAGTAATTATAATTCAAATCTTTTTTGTATTTTTGAGATTTTGACAAAACAGTAACAACTTTTAAAGATAACTTTAGTTTATGTGAAAGAAAAGTACTAAATATAAAAATATATTTCTCCTTATCATAAATCAATAATAAGTATAAGATATCTGTTATGAAAGTATGCAAATTGTGTTATGTCAAATAAGAGAAATATTATTCTTCACCCCCCTTACTAGAGATGCTATAACAAATATTGGCTAATTTAATATTTGAATAGTTCTAAAGACCGGCTAGGCAGGAAAGATACTAGCTCTTACTCTAGAGTTCCCTCTATTCCCTTCATCTGGGGGCTAACATCTCGCATCAGAACCTAAAACAATAAACCAAGTTGGAGGCTTTAACTCTACACCCTTCAAAGATTATTTTATTATTTATTTGCACTAAATCATATGAACTACATTCTCATTCATACAACCTCATATGATTATTTCCAATTGTTGACTGAGACAATAGCAGCCCTGTTCTTACATGTTCTCACAACAGATTTTAACATCTCGATAGGCCAAATCAAGAAGTAAATGAAATGCATAGAATTAAATCATCACAAGTTCTTCCAACATTAAAGACTAATAATCTCCACAACTTCCATCCAACACTTGATTACTTATCATTTTAAGGAGAAAGATAAAGAAAACTACTCAGAATACATGGAGAAAACAAAACCACACTTTNTAGAAGAGCTCTCACTCTAGAGTTCCCTCAATTCCCTCCACCTAGGGGCTAACATCTTGTATCATAACCTAAAATAATTAACCAAGTTGGGAGCTTTAACCTGTCACATTAAAGTCCTCTAACTCTAGACCCTGTAAGGATAATTTTCCTATTTATTTGCACTAGATCATATGAATTACATTCTCATTCATACAACTTCAAGTGATTCTTTCAAATTGTTGACTGAGACAATACCAGCCCAGTTTTTACATGTTCTCACAACAACTTTTAACAGCTAGATAGATCTGATCTAGAAGTAAATCAAGTACATGGATTTAAATCATCACAACTTCTTCCAACATTAAATATTAATACTCTCCACAACTTCCATCCAACACTTTAATTACTTATCATTTTAAGGAGAAAGATAAAGAAAAATACTCAGAATTCATGGAGAAAATAAAACCACACTTTAGTTTAAAAGTAGAAATCATTGTCAAACCAACAAGAAGTCTCGATTAAAACCAAAAGTAGTTCAAAACAAAAGATAAAAACTTATCTCAAATCCTCCACCAAACTTTTGAAATTCTTTTGAATCTCTTCTTTTTACAACACTCTTGACTCTCAAAATAAAATTAGATAGAAAAAGGATAAAGTAAATTTATTGTGCTTGAAATTCTCTCCAAATGTTTCTTTGAAAACTCCCCCTTTTTAGCAATTTTTAGGACTCTTCAAAAAATCTTAACTTTCTTCTTTCATAACTTTCTAAAAGGTGCCTTGTAACTTTTCAAAATGTGTCCAAATTTGATATATTCTCCAAAGGATGCCTCCTTTCACAAGTCTTTTAATCATATTTTCATTTCTAGTGGTCATCACCACCCTCTTTAGCCAATAAGTGCCTCATATGTCCCTTTAAAATTCGAAAAAATCAAGCAAATCATCACATAACTACCTCTGACACTTAAGCGCGGGGCCTCTGGTGCTTAGTCTCGGCCTTCTCTGTTTCACCGATGGTTAAGCACCGGATCTGGCGCTTGGGTGGAAAAACACTTTAGCACAACTTTCACATTTTTGCTCAAAATTTGATCATTTTTCCCTCCTTTTAACATTTTTCACCTTTTTACTTCTTCTTGATAGAAAAACACACAAATACCTTCCAGTAAAGTGCAATATCTTAAAAATAGGAATAAAAAATGTGTCAAAAAATACTATATATTTTAGGCGTATCAAGTAACAATAATTCTAATATTCCAAATCTGCAATGGAGAAACAACACTGTGAACCCATTGACAAACTCCCACAATCAAGGTAATATATCTTATAAACCTTATTACCCTCCAATTATTAATAATTTGTAGAGTGAGGAAAAAAAGTTGTCAATGGAAGAATTGATATTATAAATGGGGAGTCAATTACAAAATTAAGAGCTACAATTAAAAACATGAAAAAAGTTAGCAATAGACCTCCAGAAACGTTGCTTAAGTAATGTTGAAGTAAATCCTAATATCAGAACAGAAAGCAAATTAAGGCTATCCAACTAAGAAGTGGAAAAAACTAGAAAATAGAGTTAAAAAAGAAGTGGATGTTGAAGTTGAAAAAGAAGAGGTAGAAAATGAAAAGTTTTGTGAAGTATTTCATTTTGAGTCAGAAGGTCCTATTAAATCAATGAAAATTACTGTAGAAAGACCACCACCTCCATTTCCTCAAAGATTGAAGCAGAAAAATATAGATAACCAATTTTTAAAATTTGTAGAAACATTGAAGAAATTAATGATAAAAATTTCATTTGTTGAAGCGTTGGAAAAAAAATGTCAAGCTATGTAAAGTTCATGAAGAATATACTTAATAAGAAAGGAAGTTTGTAGATAATGAGACTGTTGCACTCAGTGAAGAGGGTAGCGCTATAACTAAGAAAAAGCTTCTTAAGAAACTTAAAGATCCTGGAAGTTTTACGATTCCTTGTGCTACTAGAAAAAGATTTTTTGGAAAAGCTTTTTGTGATTTAGAAGCCAGTATTAATCTTATGTCGTTATCAATTTTCAGAAGGTTGGGCTTAAGAGATATTTCATCTACAACTGTAACTCTTCAATTAGCTGGTTGTTCGGTTACCTATCCTAAAGAAGTTATAGAAGATGTTTTAGTAAAAATTGATAAATTTATCTTTCCTGTAGACTTTATTGTATTAGATATGGAGGAAGATAAAGAAATTCCTATCATTTTAGGAAGACCATTCCTTGACACTGGAAGAGCTTTGATAGAGGTGCATAAAGGAGAACTAACTATGAGAGTTAGTGATCAAGAGGTTACATTTAATGTTGCAAAATCAATGAGATACCCTGCAAAAGAACAAGAGATTGAATGCTTCAAAATGGATATAAATGAATATCTAAGTCATGAATATTTCAAAAAGACATTTGAAAGGGAATTTCAACAGGAATATATCGAATATGAAAATGAGGATAAAATTTAAGATGAATCTATAGAAGTGAGTAAAGAAGATTTAGATTAGGTTCATGAAAAATTTGAAATGCTAGTTCCTATAGAAAGTAATAAGATTTTGATTTCATTTATTGAGAAACCTCTTGAACTAGAACTAAAAACACTTCCTAAACATTTAAAGTTTGCATTCTTAAGAGATTTATCTACATTACCTGTTATAGTATCATCAGAATTAACTGATAAGTAAGAGCAACAATTGTTAAAAACTTTGAGAAGATATAAGAAAGCCTTTGGATGGATATTAGATGTTATTAAAGGAATCAATCCTTCAATTTGTATGCATAGAATTTTATTAGAAGATCAACATACACCAAGAGTTGATCTTCAAGGGAGATTAAATCCTATGATGAAATAAGTTGTGAAGAAAAAAATTTAAAAATGGTTAGATGCTAGAATATTATATTCTATTTCAGACAGTGCTTGGGTAAGTCCACTTCATTGTGTTCCAAAGAAAGAAGGTGTGACTATAGTGACAAATGAGAATAATGAATTAATACCAATAAGATAAGTCACTCGATGGATAATCTTCATAGATTATAGAAAATTAAATTCTTCCACCAAGAAAGATCATTTTCCTTTACCCTTTTTGGACTAGATGTTGGATAGGTTGGCTGGGCACAAATATTTTTTTCGATATGAAATTATCGGTTATCATCAAATACCTATAGCTCCAAAGGATCAGGAGAAAACAACATTTACTAGTTTTTATGAAACTTTTGCTTTTCATCGAATGCCCTTTGGATGATGTAATGCACCTCCAACATTTTAAAGTTGTATGATGTCAAATTTCAATGATTTAATTACAAAAGGGATTGAAGTCTTTTTAGATGATTTTTTAGTGTTTGCAACTTCATTTGAAATATGTCTAAATTATTTAGAGAAATTCTTGAATGATGTGAAAAGCTAAATCTCGTATTGAATTGAGAAAAATGTTAATTTATGGTTGTAAAAGGAATTGTGTTTGAGCATAAAATTTCATAAAATGGCTTGGAAATTCTGCCAAAATTCAGTTAGTATCAAACTTACCTCCGTCTACTAATGTAAGAGGAGATAGGAGCTTTTTAGGACATGATGGATTTTACAAGCGATAAAGATTTTTTTTTAAAATTACTAAACCTTTATGTCAACTTCTGGGAAAAGATATAAAAATTGATTTTAACCAAGATTGCCTGAAAGCATTTGAAGCTTTAAAGGAAAAATTGATCACTGCTCCTATAATTGTTTAGCGTGATTGGGAGAAACCTTTTGAATTAATGTGTGATGGCATTGATTATGAAATTTGAGTTGTATTATGGCAGAGATATGATAAGATTTTTAAAGTTATATACAATGCTAATAAGACTCATAATGATGCTCAAATTAACTACACCACCACTCAAAGAGAGTTATTAGCCATTGTGTATCTTTTTTATAAGTTTAGTTCATGTATGATTCACGCTAAATATGTTGTTCTTACTGACCATTTGGCTATTAATTATTTAATGCAAAAGAAGGATGTGAAACCAAGACTAATTAGATTGGTACTTTTGATGCAAGAGTTTGATTTTGTAATTGTCAATAGGAAAGGGATTGATAATCAAACTTCTGATCATCTATCTAAGCTAGAACGAGAAGAAATACTTGACATGGAAAAATAAATTAATGAAACTTTTCTTGGTGAACATCTTTATGTTGTAAAAGGATGGGAAATACCTTGATATGCTGATATTATAAATTATATTGTTAGTGGTTATTTATCATATGGATTAACAAAACAACAGGAAAGAAAATTCATTCATGATGCAAAGTCTAATTTTTTAGATGACTCCTATTTATATAAATAATGCAAAGTTCTAGTAATGAGATGATGAGTGCCTTACAAAAAAATTCATGAAATTATTCAAAAATGCATGGTTTTGAATTTGGAGGATATTTTGGGAATGATAGAACTGTTCATAAAATTTTGCAATTTGGATTTTATTAGTTTACTNATATATATATATATATATATATATATATATATATATATATATATATATATTTATAAACATGTGATCGGTGTTAGAGAGTAGGTATTATTTCAAGAAGAAATGAAATGCCTCTAAGTTTTAATTTGAAAATTGAAATTTTTGATGCATGGGGCTTGGATTTTATGGGAATATTTATACCTTCATTCGAATATATATATATACATATATATACCTACTGTGTGGTTGGTCTCTTTTGGATTTCACTGGCAGTTGACATCTTTGGGTCAGCTCTATCTCTGATAAGGCTTTTTCAGTGATGTCTGACCCAACTCCAACTGATATTGATATTGCCACCAATATTCAGCGGGTCAAGGCTACTTTTGCTGACATTGTTGGGAAAGGTTAGGAGAAAGTTCAGAATCCTGATGATTTGGTTTTTCCTCAAGAATATCATGAGGGTAATGACCCTCTCTTCAAACCCATATGCAAGAAAAGTGGGAAATTGGCTATCTACTTTACTGAAGAGGACCTAAATGGTCTTACTGAATGTCAAAAATTCACCTTAATTGGTAAATTTCAACTTGGCCATTGTAAAATGGAATCTGTGAGAAGATATTTTGATGGACTGAAATTCAAAGGGGCATGGAAAGTAGGCCTACTTGATGGTAGGCACATACTTATTAATCTCTCAAGGGAGGAAGACTATTCTAGAATTTTTTTCTAAATAATCTATCTTGATTGATGGAATCTCAATGAAGCTTTTAAAGTGGACTCCTGATTTTGATCCCAATAAAGAACTTCCCATTGTCCCCATTTGGTTTAAGTTACCTGGACTTAAACTACACTTTTTTGACAACAAAGTCCTCTTCAACATGGGCAAAGCTTTGGGAAGACCTCTGAAATTGGATGCCCCCACTTTCAACTTATCTAGACCTTCTGTAGCCAGAATTTTGGTGGAAAGAAACATCACTCTACCAGCTATGGAGGAAATTTGGTTAGGCACTGAGTGTAGTGGATATTGGCAGAAAATCATAGCTGAACAAAGATCTTACTATTGCCATCATTGCAATATGTTTGGCCACACTGGTGAGAAATGATTTAGACTTCATCCCAACCTCAGAAAGAAGATTCCCAGACCTCATCCTGAGGAATTTGAATCACACGACACTGAGCTGCCAACTGCTGTTGACTGTGCTGTTAATGCTTCTGAGTTACCAAGGACTAGGGCCCATAATGAAACTGAACTAGAACTACCCCAAGATATGGAAAAAGAGGGTGAGGTACCAAATCCCCAAAATATCCATGAACCATTAACTGAGCAACTTCACCTCCTGCCACATTCCACTCAAATTGAACAAACCCTTTGTACTGAACATCCTACACTTCCTACTGATCAAGAGATAACAGCTATTGATTTACCAGAGGAAGACCCTTTGATTTTGCAAATAGCCAAAAATCTTGAAGATGGTTGGCAAGTCTAGAAAACAAAAAGGAAGAAATTGCCTTTGGAATTAAAGAATCTACTCCCCTCTTCATCTTTTTTGGAGGATGCCCCCCCTTTTCTTCTAGTACTATTAAAACTAGGAGAAGAGGAAATCCACCTCTATTGGTTAATGAATCTAATATGTTGGAATGTTAGGGGATTAGCACATCCTAAATCCCTTAATAGAATTTTAGCTCTCAATAGGATGTATATACCCTGGATCATTGCTTTACTAGAACCAATGGTCACTAAAAATGTTAACAAAATTGTGAGGAAATTCCCTGGATTTCAGCTTTTTATTAACACTAACAATAAAATATGGCTTCTTTGCAGAAAGGAAATTCATTGCACTGTCCTTAAAGAGAGAGACCGATTTATCCATTTGAAGCTTAACTTCAGTTACTATTATGGATTTGCTACTTTCATATATGCTGGCTGTACAACAACTGCTAGATTTGAACTTTGGCAACAGTTACAAGAGTTTAGTACCTCTATAAGAGATTTCTGGTTAGTGGGGGGTGATTTCAACTGCCTCTCTTCACCTAGTGAGAAGAATGGTGGGAGATCTCCTGATATCAATCAAATGAACACATTCAATGACAACATTCAGTCTGCTGGTCTTTTTGATTTGGGGTTTATTGGCCCTAAGTGTACTTAGAGAAGGGGGAAGATTTGGGAGAGGCTTGATAGAGTTTTGGTAGATGGTTTTTGGTTTAGAGATTTCCTACATACTTCTGTAAAATACTTGGCTATGAGTGGGTTTGATCATAGACCCTTGCTCATTCAAATATCTTCCTCCTCTTCTAAAGCTAAAGCCAAATTCAGATATCTTAATATGCGGTCAATGCATGGGAATTTTCTCAATCAAGTATCAATGGCCTGGACTGATGTCATAAAAAAGTCAATAAACATCTCTCAAATAGGAACTAGAAGGTGGTGGGGAACATTGATAAAAAAGTCCTTGAAGCTGAACAAAATGTTTTACAATTAGAACAGCTCTTATCCTCTGGCATAGAGTCTGAAGTGGACCTTCAGTCTGCAAATGAACACCTGCTGGATCAAATCAATACGCAAGAGGCTTTCTATGCTCAAAAGGCAAACAAAATTAAGTTTTGCGAGGGTGATAGGAACTCTAAATATTATCATGCTTGCATCAATTATAGGAGGAAAAACAACATAATTCACAAAATCCTTTCTCAGGAGGGTCATTGGATTTCTAAAGATGATGGAATATCTAATGATGTTGTACATTACTTTCAAAATATGTTCAGAAAAAATCCATCCTCTCACCCAGCCATTAAAGATAAACTGTTTGATAAAGAAAGGGAATTCACTAAAAGTCTATCTCTCACTAATATTCATGATGAAAAGGAAATTTGGGAAGCTCTAAACTCCATTGACAGCACTAAAGTTGCTGGTCCTGATGGCTTCACTGCTGATTTTTATAAAAAGGTCTGGCTTATTGTAAAGGGTGAGGTTATTGCTACTGTCGAAAGTTTTTTCTGGGGGGCTGACCTTCCTAAATTCTTTTCCTCATCTACCATTACCTTGGTTCCCAAGGACAAAACTCCTCACAAATGGGAAGATTTCAGACCCATTAGTCTCACTTCTATTATATCTAAGATAATCAGCAAAGTATTGGCTCAAAGATTACAACCTCACCTAAATCAGCTCATCTGCAGGAATCAGTCAGCCTTCATCAAGGATAGAAGTATTGTTGATAATGTGCTTTTGGCCCAAGAGTTGGTACTGGACTTGGATAGAATCACTAGAAGAGGCAACTTAATTTTCAAATTGGATATCAAAAAGGCTTATGATACTATCAGCTGGAAGTTCATTGAACAGGTTCTTATTGCTAGAGGTATCTTCCCCTCCTTTGTCTCTCTGATCAACAGATGGCTGACCAATAACTTCCATTCTATCCTCATCAATGGATCCTCCCATGGTTTTTTTAGTGCTTCTAGAGGTATAAAGCAAGGTGACCCCCTTTCCCCTACCATTTTTATCTTAGTTTTTTACTACTTATCCAGAAGCTTGAATGAGTTGGCATCCAGGAAACCCCACTCCCTTTATAGCCACAGATCTTCCACCTTAATCAATCACTTGGCTTTTGCTGATGACATCATTATCCCTTAAAAAGCTTCCAAAGCTGCTGTTAAATTATTCATGCAGAATCTAGAAATCTTTCAGGATGTTTCTGGTATGAAATTAAATAAGAAGAAGTGCATCTCCATTTTCAGTAAACAATGCAAAAGTGATTTAAAGACATGGGTTTCTAATTTCACTGCCTTCACAAGCAGCCACCTTTCTGTGAAATATATGGGGGCATTTCTTATCAAAGGAAGAGCTAAAAACATTCAATTTGATCACATAATTGATAAGGTTCAATGCAAATTACAAGCATGGGAGAATTCTTTTTTATCCAATGGGGGTAGGATCACACTCCTGAAAAGTGTTCTATCTGCTTTTCCATCCTATCTACTGCAAATGAACATCTTGAAAAAGTCTTCTCAGAGATTATTAGAAGGGATCTTCAATAGATTTCTATGGGTTGGCCAAAGGAAGCAAAAACACTGGACAACTTGGGCTAAGGTGTGTAAACCCTTTGAGGAGGGAGGGTTAGGCTTCAAGTCCTTCCCCCAAATTATGCACACTAACTTCTGCAAACTCTGGTTCAAATTTAGATCTCAGTCCTCCCTTTGGGCTGAATTCCTTTGGGGCAAATATTGCAAGCATCAACACCCCACCCAACTTTTTGTGGGTTTAGGGGATTCCCCCATCTGCAAAAGGATGTTACAGATTAGGAAGGATGCTGAAAAAATGTATGTCTAGGAGATTAGTGAGGGCTTGGTAAACCTTTGGTGGGATAATTGGTCTTTGGAAGGCTGCCTTCTTTAGGATCATAATGCCCCAGTCTCTCCATTGCTTGTGAAGGACATCTGGGAACATGATAAGTGGAATCTTACTCCAATTCTTCCTTTCTGCAGCCCTTCTCAAATATCCAATATTCTAAAACTTTCTATAAACCCTGGAGTAAAAGACAGAATTGCTATAAAGAAGAACTTAATCTCCTCTCAACCTCCCCAACTGGTGGTGCATTGGGGCCATACAATATGGAATAAATTCCTCACTCCATCCATGTCTTTCTTCATATGGAGACTATTCTTAAAATTGATTCTCACGGATGATATATTGAAATTGAAGGGTCTGAGGGGCCCCTATAGATGTATTTTCTGCCTGTCCCATGAGGAAACTATTACCCATCGTTTCTTTGCCTGCCCATGGGTACAAGATGTTTCATCTTTTGTGAATGGTAAACTCAAGACCCCAACTATGAATTTAACATGGGAGGTTTTTTATAATTGCTGGTATGAATGGAGGGGATTCAATCTTCAGGACATCCCCAACATTGTGGCTTGATTTGTCTGGATGGCTAGAAACCAGTTAAAGCATGACAACTCCCATTTAGATCCTAGGAAGGTTGGTCTAAATTATATTGCTTTTATACAAAAATTGATTAAATTTAAAAAGTTTGAAGCTGTGTTGGAGCTGAGCCCATCTCTCAATTCTCACATTGCCAAAATCTTGAAAATTTGCTGGACTCTCCCAAAGCTTGGATGGACCAAAGTTAACACTGATGGTAGCTATAAATTTCAGTCTGCTGGTATTGGTGGTGTCTTCAGGAATCATGAGGGGAGATGTATCTTGTTTTTTCAATCTCCTATTAAAGCTTTAGACTCCCTTGAAGCAGAATGTCAAGCTATCTTTTGGGCCATCAATTTAGCCAGATCTTGCCATTTTAACCAGCTTTGGGTTGAATCTGACTCCTTGCAGCTTATTAACATTATCCATGGTTCTTATGATACCCCAAGGAATTTAATCAACTGGATTTCTTGAATTCATCAATTGCTTAAGAATTTCTCTATCAAGTTCTCCCATATCCATAGAGAAGGAAATAGACCCTCCAATTGGCTGGCTAGAAGGGGTCTCTCTACTAAAGAACCTTTAGTGAGCAGAAGAATTCCTCCCCCACTGGATTTCCTTTTATCCAGTGATCTGTTGCCTCTCCCTTATATCAGATAACTCCTTTTGTTNATTTCTTTTTAGGTTGTCAATCCTGGGAAATATTTTACTTCCTCTCTCATTCTTCTTATTCCTAAGGGAGTTGATAAAAATAGTTGGGATAAATTACGGCCCATATCGCTCACCTTTATCATCTCTAAGATAATTAGCAAGCTTATTGTTTCCAGATTACAACCTCATCTCAATAATATTATCTCGTTGCAACAATCTGCCTTTATTAAGGGGAGGGAGATTACTGATAATATCCTCCTTGCCTAAGAGCTTATTAAAGATCTAGATAAAAACATGTTGAGGTGACAACATTGTGATCAAGCTTGACATAATAAAGGCATGTGATACTTTAAACTGGGACTTCGTTATTAATATTCTACTTGCCCGCGATTTTCATAATAATTTTTGTTTTCTAATCAAAAGATGCATACAAAATAATTACCACTCTGTCATTATCAATGGTAATTCCTATGGTTTCTTCTCCGCTAAAAGGGGTATTAAGCAAGGTGATCCTTTGTCCCCTACTATCTTCATTATTATTTTTTTATTATTTCTCCCCTTTAATCAAAAGGTTTCAAATGAGCAAGCATTACGCCCAATTCTCCCATAAATCAAACATCATGGTCAGCCACTTGGCATATGCTGATGACGCTATTCTCTTTACTAATGCTAGCAAATCTACTATGAAGGCTCTATTACAGGTTTTGGACAATTTTCAAAATACTTATGGTTTAACTTTTAATAAGGATAAATGTAATTTAAATTTTAGGAAGCATGTTAAAAGATCCATTGTTTCTTGGGTTGTTGCTTATACTAAATATCAGGTTGTCTCTTCACCCCTCAAATGCTTGGGGGTTAATTTGCTAAGGGGCCAGCGTAAGCAAAATAAATTAGATGATGCGGTTGACAAAATCAAGAATAAAATTGATGACTGGAGAAACTCTTTCCTATCTAATGGCGGGAGGATTACTTTGCTTAAAAGTGTCTTGTTGAGCATTCCTTTATATGCATTACAAGTTTTGAATCTTAAGAAGAGCACTAAAAATCTATTATAGAAATTGTTTAAACAATTTCTTTGGTCTGGCACACAATCTAAAAAACATTGGGCCACTTTTTCTAAAGCTTGTAAACCTTTAATTGTGGGAGGTCTTGGTTTTAATAATTTGCAACAAATTTTAGATATTAATATGAGCAAGCTGTGGTTTAAATTCTATGTCAACACCTCTTTATGGGCTCGTTTCATGAATCATAAATATTGTACTAAGTTGAACCCAACAATTGTTAATTGGAAAGTGGGAGAATCAAAAATCTAGAAAGAAATAGTTGAAGCTAGATCGATTTCTTTTAAACTTATTTTTCAGGTTATTGGGGAAGGTAATATTTCATTTTGGCATGATCAATGGGGGTTGGGTGATTCAAATTTTTCTTCTCAACTTCTCAACTACAACTTGACAATTTTGGATTGTTGGTCTAAAGGCAATGATGATGTTAAAAAATTAAAGGATATTACCGGCAATAAAAATTTTATGGTATCTAAAGTTCCTATTGGAAAGTGATCAAAAGACACTCCCATCTGGAAAATGACTTCTTCTATCCCTCCAACTAAATTCCTTTACTCCAATATCTACAATTTTAATAACTGGTGGTGGGGCATAAATAATTGGAATTTTTTATTTACTTCTTCTTTTTCCTTTTTTTTAAGAGATTTTTCCTTAAATTGCTTCCACTTGACAATATTCTAAAGCTCAAAGGACTTAAACTTGCTTCTCAGTGTTATACTTGCAAGAAAGAAGAAGATTCTATGGAACATCTTTTCTTTCACTGTACTAATGCAAGAAAGGTTTGGCTAAGTTTATGCACTCATTTTCAAATAAATTGGTCAAATAGCTACTGCATAAATGAATATTTACTCTCGTGGAGGGCTGCTGCCTTGGTGAAAAAAAGATGCTCTTTTTTCCTTTGGTGGTTATTAGGTTTATTTGGATGGCAAGAAATGCTTATAAACATCAAAATTTGAATTTGGCTCCTTACACCACTTTTTCTTATATTCTGGCTTACTACTATCAAGAAAACCGCCTTTTTGGTTTAAATGAAACTTTGATTCAATCGTGGATGGGCAGGATGGCCACCTTAATTAAGTGGCAACCCCCTCCGCCGAATTGGATCAAGATTAATATTGACAGAAGTTGGGCTTCCATGACTGCTGGGGCTGGAGGGGTTTTCAGAAATCATTTGGGTCATTGCCTTTGTTTTTTTTTCTTTGCCTATTACTACTTCTTCTCATATAGAGGCAGAATACTGCACTTTTCTTCTATCTCTATGGATTGTGATCGCTTGTAATTTCTCTAAACTCATTATTGAGACTGACTCTTTATCACCGCATAATGATTTTAGAGTTATTGATATGCCAAAGTGGAAAGTATTGTGCACCTGGAATAGAATTAAAGAGATTATGGAAAATTTTAATTTAACTATAAAAAGGCCCTCTACGTTTTGTGAAAGGAACTCCCAAGCTGATTGGCTTGCTAAGAAATTCAAATGCATCATTTAAAATGTCTTTTAATGGGTGACTCCCTTGAGTCACCATACATAAGAGTTTAGCATGAATTTTTTGTCTTCTCGGATTGGGTTATTTGTTCTCTGTTAAAGCTCATTTGGTTGGGAGTCTCTATATCTAGTTATTGCTGCTCTTCTTTTCACATACTATTTAGCTGCAACTTAAGTTTATGTGCATTTAGCTATACTAAAAAAAGGTTGTACTTTACCATGAATGCAATATGGTATAATACCAAAGCATATCATTATTTTGCCCCATCCTGGGCGGTTAATTTGGCTGGGATGTTTTCTTGGGCTATGGATGACCTTAATCCTCTCATTAATTTTTAATTTTTAATATATATATATATAGATGTATATATATATATATATATATATACATATATATATATATATANTCTGTTCTTCTGTATTTGTGTCGATTCTTGATTTTTCTTGGCCCTAATTTCTCGACAGAGAGGAGGCGTGAGCTTTAGCTTGCTTTCGGAGGGGAAGCAAGTCGAATGGAGAATCTTGCGAATGGAAGATGGGAGTTTCACATAGCAGGGCTCGCCGACTGCTAAGGAGGGAGAGGGTTATTTTTTATTGTTGTGGTGATCTCAACCGGAAGAGAGTTTCACATAAGATGAGTTGACTGGTGGAGGGGTGCTTAGAAGCGGCGGTAGTTGCTGCTAGGAAGGAAGAGTGGAGAGGGAAAGGTGCATGTCGCGACAAAAAGAGGGAATGAAGACTGCGGGTGCTGCGGGCGCGTGAGTAGGCGGAGGGAATGGGAAAAAATTGTGGAGTATGGCTGCTGTTGAATGAATATTAGGTTTGAAATTTTAATTTATTTTTTATTATTTTATTACTTTTAGACGAGCTAGTTAGCTTTCATTGGAGGGGATAGAGATGGAGGTTTGGGTAAATCTAGAATTGGGTGGTCGGATTGCTGGAGGAGTAAAAGGGTTTAAATTAAATTTTATTTTATTTTATTTTTAATCCAAATGTTGCCCAAAGATGCAATGACAATTCATTTCGTGATTGGAGATTGTTTGAGCAACTTTCAGTAATGGTCTAGACATTTGAGTTCAAATTGCATGTGTCACACCGACGGTATGTCAATTTGAACATGCTTGCTCCAATGGATCATAAGTTTCCTCATATGGAAATTTTGATGTTTCGAACGCAACTGCAGGGTCCGCTTTGCAAGTGGGCATTATTTGAGTGAATTTCAAGCATGCTTGAGTCACATTCACATTCATCATGCAGTGTCACATTCTTTGTTTGCTACTCTCACAATGTATGATCGACTTGTCTCACAGAGTATTTGTAAGGGTCAACACTTTTGTTCTACTATTTGGTATGACTTGGACCTTCTGCTCGGCAGGTCATTGTGTCGGTCGCCAGCCCTTCGATCGGTTAGTCAGCAGTCCGTTGATAGTCTTCAGCCAATCAGCTTCATGAGTGTTTGCAGCTTTTCACCAAAGAGATGACCCTCATGTTATCTTATTTTATCCGGGTCGTTGGATTATCTCGAGATTTATGCATATCATTTTTTAGTATACAATAACTAAATTAATAATTGATCTCTTGTCTAGAGTTGCTAAGAGATTGTCAGATGGGAGGCAGCATTTGATTAGAAATCTATGTATTGAGTTTGATCCAAGCCATCTACTAGCACCAAATAAGCCCTAGTAGCACACAAACATCAATATTCCTTGGTGATTTAGAATGACTATGATAAGGTTAGAAGATAAGGAAATAGCCCTCAAACTTAATATTAATTCGGCCATAATAAATATCTATGAGATCTTCTTAAGAAATATTTATTCCAAGGGAAGTCTTGGTTAGGTTATTCATTTCGCTTATACTCGTAGCTAGAATAAGGCAATCCTCTTCTTATGCAAAACATTCATCTTTCATAGGCTCTTGGTTGACTAATGTAACTTAATTATAAAATTCCCTATGGAGCATTGCCTTGATATCCACAAATAAATCAGGCGCCACAAAGTATGCCTTCGGGACACATTGGACTATTTGAAGCTCTCAATTTTTGGTTAGCTGCATATTACAAAGCTCACTCAAAACCTCTCCTACACCATTTGTCTCTTAAATTTTTTTTTTTTNATTTACTAAGATTGTTAGCATCACTTATACGGTAACCAATCAACTAATGCAAGCTAAGTTCTACTTAGGTTGCTTCAGTTTCTAGGGAACTTATTTTGGTTTTGCTAAAGACTAAAGACATATGGGGCAATCAATGATTGTCTAAGACAATCGTGTTAAAAGAAATGTGTAGAAATAGAGCATTTAAAATAGAACATTTAATTTTGTGTCCATTGTGAATAAAGAAAAAATTAGTAATTAAATCAGTCTCCAACTTGTTTACTTGGTATTACATTTATTCCACTTCAAGTACTTGTCCGCTATGGGAAGCATAACCTGTATCTTCTTTCAGCATTAGGACTTAATTAACTAATAATTTTTTCATCTTAAATTTCTATGGTTTTCAATGAAATTTGCAGACAAGGTCAAATTACGGTATGCTTTCTTTAAATGAATGAACTTCAGTTTAGTCGTTTTGTTTTGTTCCGGTGCTACTTGTATTTTTTTGGACCTTTCGACAATTGTCTTATTATTATAATGTGGAAGAAGCCATGTTTGTATTTATGTAGCCCAAGCATCTCTCAATTTTTTGTTTCGTACTTTGTAATAAGTTATTTAATGCAATTTTTTTTAGATAGATTCGTCATTAGAATTCGGCAGGCTACGACGAGACACAAAATGTCAAAACAAGCAATAGCTTGTCCATCTGGGGACTAACTAATCTTAAGAATATTAAAATAATATTTATGTATATTTGAAACTCTTACCAAGGAGCAAGCTCCTGATATGTACATCCTGGAAATATCCAAGAGCACCTTCATTTAAAAAATCAATGTTTTTTGTTCAATTCAACTTGAACTAGTGTATGCATGGTCATGTCAAAAACATATTATATCCCATGATGGTATGGGACGCACGACTTACTGTTTATGTGCACAGTATAAGAATGTTTTTTATTAATCACTTATATTTTCTTACTTTGCAACAATACCAAAAATTTGATCCTGAAGAAAATATGAATTTAACTTTTTAATTTAGATATATATTGGGATACTACGCAAGTATACGTATTGTTATCGAGTAATATAGGATTTTTTATTAAGACCTGAATATCGAACCCACAAGGAAAATTTACAATATGCACTATTGATCAACAAACTTTCTATTTCAAAAAGACAATTACTTAAACTATAGATATTTTTATAGTAATTATAATTCAAATCTTTTTTGTATTTTTGAGATTTTGACAAAACAGTAACAACTTTTAAAGATAACTTTAGTTTATGTGAAAGAAAAGTACTAAATATAAAAATATATTTCTCCTTATCATAAATCAATAATAAGTATAAGATATCTGTTATGAAAGTATGCAAATTGTGTTATGTCAAATAAGAGAAATATTATTCTTCACCCCCCTTACTAGAGATGCTATAACAAATATTGGCTAATTTAATATTTGAATAGTTCTAAAGACCGGCTAGGCAGGAAAGATACTAGCTCTTACTCTAGAGTTCCCTCTATTCCCTTCATCTGGGGGCTAACATCTCGCATCAGAACCTAAAACAATAAACCAAGTTGGAGGCTTTAACTCTACACCCTTCAAAGATTATTTTATTATTTATTTGCACTAAATCATATGAACTACATTCTCATTCATACAACCTCATATGATTATTTCCAATTGTTGACTGAGACAATAGCAGCCCTGTTCTTACATGTTCTCACAACAGATTTTAACATCTCGATAGGCCAAATCAAGAAGTAAATGAAATGCATAGAATTAAATCATCACAAGTTCTTCCAACATTAAAGACTAATAATCTCCACAACTTCCATCCAACACTTGATTACTTATCATTTTAAGGAGAAAGATAAAGAAAACTACTCAGAATACATGGAGAAAACAAAACCACACTTTAGTTTAAAAGTAGAAATCATTGTCAAACCAACAAGAAGTCTCGATTAAAACCAAAAGTAGTTAAAAAAAAAGATAAAAACTTATCTCAAATCCTCCACTAAACTCTTGAAGTTCCTTTGAATCTCTTCTCTTTTACAACACTCTTTACTCTCACAAAAAAACTAAAAACAAAAGGATAAAGTAAATTTGTGGTGCCTGAAAATCTCTCCAAACGTTCCTCCCCAAACTTCTTCAAGAACTTCTTAAGACTCTCCCTTTTCAAGCACATTTCAAAAAGTCTCAACTTTCTTCTTTTATAAATCTCCAAGAGGTGCCTTGGTAACTCTTCAAAATGTATCCCAATTCGATGTTTTCTCCAAAGGATGCCTCCTTTCACAAGTCTTTTAATCGTATTTTTGTTTCTAGTGGTCATAACCACTCTCTTTAGCCAATAGGTACTCAAATATCTCTTCAAAATTTGGCAAAATGAATAAACCGTCAAATAACCGCCTCTGGCGCTTAAGCATGGGGCCTCCGGCGCTTATGCACGGCCTTCTCTTTTTCACCGGCGTTTAAGCGTTGGATCTTGCGCTTAGGCGCCAATACTCTTTTGCACCATTTTCACTTTTTTGCTCCAAATTTGATCTTTTTTCAATTCTTTTAGCAATTTTCATCTTAATACTTGTACCCGAAAGAAAAACACACAAATACCTTCCATTAAAGCGCAATATCTCAAAAATAGGTATAAAAATGTGTCTCATAATATAATTTAGGTGTATCAGTTTGCCACCGACCTGTTGACCTCACTTTTGGTTGAGGTCTAGAAATTTCTTTAGTAGCCTAGGTCTAGTTATATATTTTAGGTGTATCAACACACTATGAAACAAAGAAATAGGCTAAATCAAATCAAAACAAACATGAAAATATGACATATAATTCATCATTGACTTGAAGGAGTTGCCCAAAAGTGGACATAATCATACTCAAACTAAGGGAATGAGTGGAATATTAAAAATTAAGTGTATGGGTAAGGACTTACCAAAAAAGATATGAACCTTTGCCTAATTGTTTGTACAAAAGTGGAGTCATGAGATGTTCCTTCACTAAAGATGTAAATGGCATTAAAGATGTGTTCAATCAAGAATATTAAAATTTCTCGTTGATGTTGTACAAAAAATATAAAGAAATGAATAAGTAGGATTTCTAAATTACATTCAAATGATTAAAATTCTAAAAGCTCTTCTCTAAATCACTAAAGATATAAATGGCATTAAAGATGCGAAGCATATGAAAAGTGGGGCTTTCAACTTAATTGTATGACATCAAGAAGACCAAATATCACATCAATATAGAATTAAATAAATAAGGAAAGAAAGTGGGATTATATATCTCTTCCATGAATGAAAAATAAAAGTGGGATTAAATTTAGTCGCATATGAAAACAATGCCCATTGATTTAAATCTCATCTAATTTTTGATGGAAATGACATCTAATTGCCTAAGTGTATATGCAAAAGGTGATTTCTATAAATAAAGATGACATGAAAGATGAGAGGTGCATCTTATGGCTGTAGAGCATTTGAAGTATGCAGCTATTCTTTTATTTTTTCTATCTGCCTTATGATGAAGAATAAACTACTTCCAAACTTATATGGATTTGTTATGATGACCACCAATAAGGGTTTAATGTTTATAGAACTATATGTTTATACTCTTTATTGAATAGTTAAAAGCTTTTCCTTGTGTTCTAGAATATTAATAATTCTTTGTTCATTTAAACTGATTTTTTTCTGTATTTTATCAGTGAAAATTTTTCTTATGATCTATCATCTATTAAAGGCATCGTGACTACGCCATTATTTGAACCAGGCTGGCATGACCACGACCAATAATGGTGTGACCACTCCACAAGTTGCAGTAAGATAGCGTGACCACGCCGTCCTTGAAAAAAGAATGACGTGACCAAGCTGATGAGCGGGAAACACTTTTGGAAGAAAATTTGATGGCTTAAAATGTGGTTCGATATAAAATCATGTCTTAAAGCTTCTAAGAGAGAGTTCTCTACCAGAGAATGTTTGCAAGCCGAAAAAAGAGAGTATGGGAGAGGTTTTTAAGGATATCTTAAGGGATTTCTTCTTCCTTGGGTTGAAACCTTCAAGAGAGGGTGTTCTTATACATTGTATGTTGTGATAGATTTTGTATGAGAGGGAAAGCTGCTAACTTTGCTGGAGAAATAATTTCTTGTAAGTTTTTCATCTTTATGTTGCTTGAACTAGATTTCATGTGATATTTTTTGTTATGATTTCTCCGTAATGAGCAGCTAAGTTTCCTTCATGTCTCTGTGATGTGGGAAGTAGTGGATTTATTGTTAGTTTTTCATAATGTATTTTTGTTAATCATTTTCTTGAGCCTTTCATGATTGACGTTGTTGGTAAACCTCTAATCTTCATTTACTCCTAGTCTGACCAACTATGAAGTTAAAATTTTTCATGAAATTACGACCTCTAACCATCTTGTAGTTGAAACAATGGGTTAACTACAGAATATTGAGAGAATAGACATATTCCAGTGGATCGCTTCAATCTTCCCAGGGAATCAGAAAAGACATGTAAAATGTCATGGGGATTGAGGAAGCCTCAAATTTATAGCTTCTAAGCTTCTTTTGACCTAGACATAGGCATAAAGAGTATCTTATCCCCGATTGACAACAATGACATAGGAAAACATTTTGAAAAACCATGATCACCATGATCTTGAATCACAGAGGCACAAGACTTAGCTATCTCGAAGAAACTCATAAGTTTTTCCTTCTATTTTCTTCTTTCTTTTGCTAACAAGTATTCTATTTTGCTAGAACCTTAGAACTTAAAAACCTTTTTTTGATAATTGCTAAGCTATGCTAACTGAATTAGTAAGCTAGAGGATTTTCTGTGGAAGCAAATCTTACACTTTCCATGTGGGATCAATATATGATACTTTTGAATCTCATTACTACTTGACACGTGCAATTGCATTTTAAGGCTGACTTATGTCATTGTAAGTCTTTACGTGTCAAGTTTTTGGTGATGTTGCCTGGGAAATCCGTTAATAATTGTTTCTGCTTTAGGAAACTTTTAAGGAAAATTTTAGGATCTATGTTTGATACATTTTATTTTTATATTTTTGCTTTGTGTTTTTTTTTTTTTGTTATTACATCTGAATTGTTTTTGTATCTCCCTGCAGGTGCTGAAAAGTTAAATGATGAAAAAAAAAATTATCAAGCCAAAAACTATTTTGTTTTTAAACATTTTATCTATGTTCTTAAGAATGCCAAAAATATTTTAATATTTTTATCTTTATTTTGTTTACGGTTTTATTTTTTCATTATGTTTAAATTATTTTTTTTAAAAAATGTTTCATCATTTTGGAAATGATGCCACTCAAGAAAAATAATTTAAACCCTTTCAAGAGAATACCAACCCATTAATGGCTAACAATCACAAGAACTTTGAATACCCTGACATAGGAGCTAGTTTTGAATACCCGTCTTCCAATACCTACAACCCCAAATGGACTACTTACCCAAACTCTAATTAGAACATTAGTAATATTGATGTAGAAAGCTATGTTTGCGGCAGAACGTAAGCCAACCTTGTAGAATATTGGGAAAATCGGGCATTGACCACATTTGTTAAACTCAACCTTGGGAAATCACCTTGAAACCCCAATTTAGAGAGCATAACCTAATTTTAAAAAGAATTGTTGGTAAATA
This sequence comes from Phalaenopsis hybrid cultivar, assembly GCA_002079205.1. NCBI lineage: Eukaryota > Viridiplantae > Streptophyta > Magnoliopsida > Asparagales > Orchidaceae > Phalaenopsis > Phalaenopsis hybrid cultivar. Next base: position 224,759 of record JXCR01145685.1, read on the forward strand.
TGATGAATAAATCCAACACCTAAACCAAAAGTTAGTCAACCGTCCCAAGCTTCAGATAGAATAATAATAACCTTACTGTAGACAATCAATAATGGGAGAACACCCAAATTGATCGTGTAGGAAGTTGAAATAATCAAAATAGTGATTATTCTGAAGAAAATAAGCATTTTAACAAATTACCAATGACCATACCAAATCAATTACAAATCCAGGATGTCAAATTAAGACACTTTGAAAATCAAATGGAGCAATTAGTTAGCTTAGAAACAAGAAGAATGTCAGGGGTAGTAGAGGGCCATAATGTTGAATCTAAAGAGTTGATCTATGAAGTGCAATTTGAGTTGGATGATTTTTGTTGGAAGATGAATGAAGAAAAATATGCTTTGCTCTGCTCTTTTTTTCAATGCACAACCTTGCATTATGAGAGGGACAGCTGAACTGATAGTATCATCTATAAAAGTGCCCCAAGGGGAATAATTTAAAGACAACCCAAGGTAGGAGAGTAACACAGTAGAATTTGATACAGAACCTAAAAAACCAATGAAGAGCCCAACCCATGAATTAGGATACCTTGATTTTCTTTTTATGGACCCATTTCTTACAACTATCGGGTAAAATAATAATCTACAAAAATGGGAAATTAATTGGTAGAATTTTGGATTTAGAAAGTACTCTGAAGAATGATCATTTGAATAAACCCTCTACATACCCTAAGGATAACTATTATAGGTTTGAGTTTCTCCTAAGTGAAGTAAAAAAGAGGGATGTTCCAACATAATAAGAATCACATTTAGTCTCATGGATGAGAAGGTAGGACTTGTGGTTAAGTGCAAATAAATAGAGAAATAAGTTGAGATGGGCGTAGAATTGGAAAATTTAGGGTGTCAGACTAAAATCCCCAATTTGGTCCAGATGTTTGGAAACTAAAGTGAGATGTTAGCCCTTAGAGAAGGGGAAGTGGGAACTCTAGAGTGAGTGCTATTATCTTCCCAGCTAGTTTAGGGACCAAACTCTGGATTAATCAATATACTTTATACACTTGACCGACGGTAAAGAATAGAATTGCTCCTAGTTGGTATAATACCTTAGTTATATCTTAAAATTATTTTCTACACTAATTATAAACTCAAAGCAAAGGAAAGGATTTTTTTATGCAAATTTGAACTTTTCATACATTATTAATTTAGCGTAGAGATAACTTTACATATTAAAACCCTTTTTAAGTAAGTCTCACATTTACATTTACATTTACTTAACATACTAGCATTCCTTTAATATTATAGGATTAGATATTTCTCAAAATTATGCAATCATTTCCTATATAACTTTTTCTACAGTTAATAGTATGTTTTATCAAGATCAATTTTATAAGAGTTTTGGCTCTTTCCCGAGGGATCGATACTAGGGTTTTTAAAGAAAATCTTATATTACTTGAAACGATACATATGCTTGTGTAGTTCCCCTAGTGTGTAAATTCTTTTTTATCAACTTTAAATAATATTTAATTTTTAACCCTAGCCGCTAAATATAAATTGGGTCATGCTTTTGGTTGTATCTTTGAAATTAAATAATTGCATAACTGCGGGTCGGGTCAAGTTTTTGGTGTTGTTGCCTGAGAAACTTAACAACGAAATTTTTTTGACTTAGTAAAATCTCAATTTTTAATTGGACAAAATTTGTAATGTTGTTTTTAGATACAACGTACTTGTATCTAAAAATATAAAGAAAGAAAAATATATTTACTATATTAATTAATGTTTTTTGCCTGTTTTAATATTTATCTTTAAAAAGTGTATGTGTAGTGCAGGATCTAAAGGCTTAACACCTTATGATTCTGAGTTATAGTGGACTATTAGAAAAATTAGAAAACAAAAACAAATTCATAATTTCCAAGAAATGGCGAATATTATACATGATACTTTAGAAAATCAAGGTTATGAGATTGTACCAAAACCCTTAAGGGATTATGCTAACCCTATGGTTAATGAAATTCATCAAATTATACAAACTTCTATCGTAGAAGCTAATACATTTGAATTAAAACCTGCTTCCATTCAGATGGTACGAAATAAGTAATTTGGGGGAACTCCGTCTGAAGTTCTTAACTTACATCTTTCAAGTTTCAGAGAACTTTGCGCTATATTTCAGTTTAATGGTGTCTCCATTGATGATGTTAGACTTAGGATTTTTTCTTTTTCCTTAAGGGATAAACCTAAATGTGGTTAAAATCCTTAGTACTTGAATCTTTTAGAACCTGGAGTGACCTAGCATAGAAATTTTTGGCTAAGTATTTCCACTATCAAAGACTGCTAAGCTTAGAAATGATATTACATCTTTTTGTCAATTTAAAGGGGAATCAATATACAAGGCTTAGGAGTGCTTTAAAAAACTTCTTAAGAAGTTTCCACACTATTCTTTGCCCGACTGGTTAATAATTCAAACATTTTATAATGGGTTAGTAGGACTTCTGAGTTCCATTATTGATGTTGTTGCTGGTGGATCATTAATGTTAAAACCTTTTGATGAAGCAATATTCTTTAATTGACTAAAGTGCTACTAATAATTTTCAATGGCCTTTTGAATGGCTTAATTTTAAAAAAAATAGCTAGTTCTCATGATTCTGATGTTATTTTTTGTTAACATCTCAAGTAGATGCAATATCAAGAAAGTTAGATCAATTGGGAATGAATTTATCTCAAACACCTCTAGTGATTGATGAAAATTCATTTGGATAAATGATTGATTCCAAGATTACTACATTTCAGACTTTGAATGCAATTAACAATAAACCTAATAACCCCTATTCTAACTATTACAACCCAGGTTACAAAAACTACACCAACTTTAACTAGAATAACAATTCTGGTGGAACTAACCAGCAATGGGGAAAGAATCAAGCAACCCCTTTAGATAACTGGAACAGCTAGAGTAGTAACAACTATAGAACAAATTCTCCTCCTGGGTTTAATTGTAATCAACAAATTTGAGAGAATAAGTATTCTATAGAAATACTAGTGTTACATATGGGAAATCAATTACAAAGTCAAGGAGAAAAATTAGAAATATAGAAAATCAACTGGGATAAATTGCTAACGCCCTTAGCAACATGACTCGGGGAATTCTTCGTAGTAATACTAAAGTTAATCCTAAGGACTACAATAAAGAATACGTTAAAGCTGTCCAATTATGAGTTGGAAGAGAATTGGAGATGAGAGTTTAGAAAGAGATTGAAGTTGAGAAAGAGCAAAGAAATTGAAAATTATGATGAAGATATTTTTTAAGACCCAGAAAAACCTATTTCTCCAATGAAGATCAATTTAGAACGACTACCACCTCTATTTCCTCAGAGACTTCGACAACAAAAATTGGATAAATAATTTTTAAAGTTTCTGAAAATATTTAAGAAATTAACTATTAATAATTCATTTGTTGAAACTCTGGAACAGACACCGAGCTACATAAAGTTTATGAAGGATATTTTTAATAAGAAGAGGAATTTTATAGATAATGAGACTGTTACCCTTAGTGAAGAGACTTCCTCAGAAATTCCTCTTCACTAAAAGATTGTGGTAAAAATTCAGAAGAGACTTCCTCAGAAACCAAAAGATTGTGGTAGTTTTACTATTTCATGTGGAATAGTAGATATATTTTATGTGAAATATGTAATTTAAGGGCTAGCATTAACCTTATGCCTCTATCTACTTTTTTAAGGTTAAGCTTAAGAGAGATTTCTCCCACTTTTGTAACCCTTCAGTTAGTTGATCGATCAATTACTTACCCGAAGGGATTATAGAAGATGTGTTAGTAAAGGTGGAAAAATTTATCTTTCTTATTGATTTCATTATATTAGATATGTAGGAAGATAAAGAAATCTCACTCATTTTAGGGAGACCTTTTCTTGCTAGTGGAAGAGCTATGATAGATGTGCAAAAAGGTGAGTTAACCATGAGAGTCAATGATCAAGATGTGATATTTAATATATCAAAAGCAATGAAACATTCAGCAAAGGGAGAGCGGATGAATGTTTTAGAATGGAATTTATCAATCAACTGAGTAGCAGCCATTTCAAGGAATTTTATGAAGACAAATTGGAACAACATGAATTTGAGATTGAAGAAGATATTGATCTAAAAGATGAAAAGATTAATGAGGAAACAAATTATTTTCAAGAAAATTTTGAGTTGTTGGACACGATTGAAAATAACAAATCTTTTAGTCCTTCAATGGAAAAACTGCCTAAACTAGATATAAAAGTTCTACCTAAGCATTTAAAGTATGTTTTTCTAGTCTACATTACCTGTTATAATATCCTCAAAGCTAACTGAAGATCAAGAACATAAATTAATGGAAATTTAAAAGAATTACAACAAAGCCTTTAGATGGATGATTATTGATATTAAAGGAATCAGTCCTTCAATTTGTATGCACCAAATTTTAATGGAAGAGGACTGAAGCTTATAATGAAATAAGTTGTTAAGAAAGAAATTATAAAGTACATAGATACTAGAATTATTTATCCTATTTCGGATAATGCTTAGGTTAGTCTTATCCACTATGTTCCTAAAAAAGGGGGAGTGATTGTATCTATTAATGAAAAGAATGAATTAATTCTTACTCAACAAGTCACTGGGTGGTGAATCTTCATTTATTATAAAAAATTAAATCTTGCCACTAGGAAAGATCACTTTCATTTATCTTTTCTAGATCAAATGTTAGAAAAATTAGCGAGGCACATATATTTCTGCTTTTTGGATGGATATATCGGTTTTCACCAAATTCCTGTAGCTCCTTGGAATCAAGAAAAGACCACATTCATGAATTCTTATGAGACTTTGCTTTTAGAAGGATTCCCTTTGGATTATGCAATACACCTATAATTTTCAAAGATGTATGATATCCTTTTTTTGTGATTTAATTGAGAAAGGAATAGAAGTTTTTATGGACAACTTTTCAATGTTTGGTACTTCATTTGAATCATGTCTAATTCATTTAGAAAAGGTATTAAAACGTTGCAAAGAGTCAAATCTAGTTCTCAATTGGGATAAATGTCAATTTGTGGTTGCAGGAGGAATTGTACTTGGACATAAATTTTGTGAAAACAGTATGAAAGTAGATCTAGCAAAAATTCAAGTTATTGCTAAACTACCTCCTCCCACTACAGTGAAAGGAGTTAGGAGTTTCTTAAGACATGCTGGTTTCAACAAGCGCTACATCAAAGATTTCTAAAAAATTACTAAGACTCTATGCCAACTTTTATAAAAAGATGCCTTATTTGATTTTAATCAGGAGTGCATAAATGCCTTCAATTTATTAAAGAAAAATTAATCATCGCTTCTATTATTATTTCACCTGATTGAGGGAAACCATTTGAGTTGATGTGTAATAAGAGTGATTGTGCAATTGGGGTGGTTTTGGGACAAAAATATGATAAAATTTTTAAAATAATATATCATACTAGTAAAACTCTTAATGAAAATCAAATTAATTATACTACTACAGAAAAAGAATTATATTGTATATGCTTTTGACAAATTTAGGTCTTATCTTATTAGAACTAAATGTATAGTACATACAGATCACGTTGTTTTTAAATATCTGATGTTGAAGAAGGATACAAAACCAAGGTTGATCAGATGGGTCCTTATGATGAAAGAATTTGGAGTAGTACATAGGAAGGGAACATATAATCAGATTGCTGATCATCTATCTAGGCTTGAACCTGAAAATTTAAATTACATTAAAATGAAATTAATGAATATTTTCTTGATGAAAATTTATATGTTGTAACTGAAGAACGTGTTTCGTAGTATGCCTACATAGTTAATTGCATAGTTATTCACATTTTATCCTATGCATTGACATACCTGCAACAACGGAAATTTAAGTATGACGCAAGATCTTACTTCTGGGATGACACATATCTATATAAACAATGTAAGAATCAAATTATTAGAAGATGTGTGCCTATGGAAGAAACTCAGCAAATTATTCAGAAATGTCATGATTCTAATTTTAGGGTACACTTTGGGATTGATAAAACTGCATATAAAATTTTACAATCTTGATTTTATTGGCCTACAATATTTAGAGATGTTAATACTTTTGTAAAAACTTGTGATCGATATCAGCGGGTAGGCAATATCTTTAGAAGAAATGAAATACCCCCTCAATGTTACTTTAGAAGTTGAAATTTTTTATGTTTGGGGTTTAAATTTTATGGGACCATTTATACCATCTTTCAAAAAAATATACATATTAGTTGTTGTAGACTATGTTTCAAGGAGAATAAAAGTTGTAGCTTTACCTTGCTGTGATGCTCGAAGTGTTGCAAATTTTTTAAAGGGAAATTTTTTTAGTAGATTTGTGATGCCAAGAGTAACAATTACTGATGGGTGAAGTCATTTCAGGAATAAAAAGATTGAAACGTTAGTAAAAAATTATGGTAATAGACATAGAATTGCCACCACTTATCATCCTCAGACCAACGGTCTAGGAGATTTGTCCAACCAAAAAATTAAAATGATTTTAGAGAAAACTATAAATCCTAATATGATGGATTGTTCTGATAAACTCAATGGAGCACTAATGGCTAATAAGATGACATATAAACATTTTATAGGAATGACCCCATATAAACTCATATTTGGGAAGGTTTGTCACTTACCAGTGGAATTGGAGCAAAAAGCTTATTGTTATATCAAAAAATGTAATAATAACTTGAAAGATGCTGGTGAGAGATCATAATTGCAATTGAATGGGCTTGAGGAAATCAGAAATGAATCTTATGAGAATGCAAAGATTTATAAGGAAAAGTTGAAATTATGGCATGATCAAAAGACTTTAGTAAACAATCTAAAACCGGATAAGAAGTTTTACTATACAATTCAAGACTGAAATTATTTCTTGGGAAACTGAAGTTTATGTGGTTGGGGTCATTCATTGTATTAAAAGTTTATCCTTATGGTGTTGTAGATATCAAGGATCTAAAAAACGATAAAATTTTCAAAGTGAATGGGCATAGGCTAAAACCTTACTTCGATGGAAATAGATCTATATATAATGAAATCCTAATGTTGGGTCAACTTTAGTAAGATGTGGATAGTTCGGGCTAACGACGTTAAACAAATTGCTCATTCGGAGGCAATCCATAGTTATCAAAATTAATTGAGTATAGTTGTTTTGTGTATTTACTTGATCGAGTTTGAGAGTTACACATGTGTTGTTATTACTTAAAATGAATTAATTCATGACCTAGGGGAGGTTAAGAAGTGCATTTGGACCTTTGGCTGACCAGTTCTTTGTTGACCTCAATTTTGGCGAGGTCTTTCCTTCCTCTTAGTGCTTAGGATCTAGTCATAGAACTTTCCTTTTGACTATCCTAGAAGAATAGAGATGGAGCCAACCTACATAGAAATTCAAACCACCTCCTAGCTCTCTTTCAAACCCTACATGGATGGTCATGAACCTCCAGCACTTGGAAAGTTGAGACCAACATGTGAGGATTCAAGGATGAGTCCTCATAGGACTATTGAACTTAGGGCAACTTGGGTGGCTAGAATTTGGTCTCTCACACACTCAAGCACATCACAATTCCATATTTATCCTAAAAAATTGAAATTTACACTCATTGGACCATTTTTCCTTTACTCTTTAAGAACTCACATGGATGATCCCAAGCCTATGGCCAAATACCCAATTTGGTCCAGGCTAGGACTAACATGTGAATGTTCATAAAGGAGTTTTCATTTAGCAAGACTTGGTTCCAAAATGGTTAAGTGTGGTCAAGACCCATGACCAAATACCCCTAAACCCTAAACCCACATAAAATCCCCAATTTTGGCAAAATTTAACAAAATTACCAAAATGCCCCTGGAACCCTAAATTTCCAAAAGTGACCCAAATCCTCAAATTCTCTCTAAAAGTCATGAAAAACCATTTCAAACTACTTAAATTGATCAAAACGCCATAAATTCCCCAAAATTCCCAAAATAACCCTAAATTTGCAAAAAATTACCAAAATACCCTTCACATCCCAAAAATTCCCAAAACCTCCCAAATAATTCCAAACCTCCCCTAAACCAATCCCAACCACAAAATGGGCCCAATTTGACCAAATTGACCAATTTTAACCAAAATCTCATTTTTGCCCATAAATTCCCTAAATTTTCCAAAATTACTCCAAAAATTCCTAAAATACCTAAATTCACTCTAAATGTCCCCAAAATCAATTTGAATCTCCCAATGTCTTCAATTATGCCCAAATCCACCAAAATTGCCTAAATTTCCTAAATTGCCCCTAAAGGCCCAAAACCCCAAATTTGCACCCAATTTATCAAATTGTACCCTAATTTTCATCCAATTCATTCCTAACCTACTCAATTTCAAAGTTCAAACCCAAGCCCAATTTGATTAGCACACAGTTATTTTCAATTTAAATCATTCATGCATATTTTAAAATCCCAAACTCATATGCATTTTTAAAAGCCCATGGCATTTATTTTAAAAGGCCCAAATTGAGCCCACATGACATAAAATCCCCTCCTCGTCATCACATTCAAATTTAAATGTTCATCATGGGCATCATAACAATCATACCATGCATGCAAATGAGCCTTTATCCATATTGGGCATGATGGTATCTTCTCCCCAAACATTTCATAAAAATAAATTCCCTTTTGCATGAAAGTTTACCATGACATCATACATAGAAAGACATGTCCCATGGAGCCTTCCATGGACATAACAATGTCAAAATTGCCAAAAATGGTAAAATGAGGTGACAACTCCCCCTCCCTTCTTCACTTGGACTTTCCCTCTTCAATGCAACAATTAAACCTTTGCTTAATGACCAATGCAGCCTTTTGACCTCACCCAAACCTTCCTTAAGGTCAGTCTAAGTACCCTAACCACTTTGGGATTAGACCTGACCACTTTACCAAGAGTTTAAACCTAACCTAGCTCTCTTAGCCTAAGCCTAATTTTCCCCTTAGATATTCACCTTGGACCTTACCTAAAACCAAATTGAGTTGACCACTCAGTCCTCCTGACTTCCTTGAGCTCAGACATAACCTAGCTTTGGCCGGTCGGCCACCTCAGTCACTGGAATACACCATGCCCGAGAGGGCTCAAATGGAAAAAACCCAAAACTCAACTCACCTAAGTTGGCTCACTTCAATTGGCAATCACAACCTTTCTTCCCCCCCCCACCTAAGTGGTTGCTTTGCCACCATGGCATGACCTATTAGCCACCAAAGAGCTTTGTATAAATAGCAGACCTCCCATGGCCAAAAGGAGAATAGTGCTCAAACCCTAAGAAAACTCTACCAAATTTTCACTAGCCCTTTGCAACTCTAAGAAGCCAATCCCCACCACTTTCCTGCCCTAATTCCCACTGGTTAACCTCAATTTCAAATTAAAAAAAAGGGCTTTTCACATCCATTCCTCCAACTCAATCAATTCCCCAAATTAACTCACTCTTAAGCTTCACTAAGAAAGAGGAGAAGTTCCCCAATAAAAGCCACATCATTTGAGCCCTTTGTCATGGAGCTAGACTAAGCCCGCGTCTCTTACTTGGACCTTATACCATATGAAAGGGACACTTTGATGAAGTTCCTTGGACTCTACTGAAGCTTTTGGAAGAACCCAATTGAGGCCTCACCTCATGGGCAAAGGCATAAACCACCAACCTTAATTTTCGGCTCGATTTCACTAATTTTGAAAAAAAGTTTAATTTCATGAGCATGTAACCTTATAGACATATTCATTTTTACTAGATGATGGTGTAGGAGCAAACCTTGAATGATTTAGTTAAGAAAAGAGGGAGAAATTAGGTTTAGAAAATGAAATGTTTATGGTTTAGGTCATTTGGGGATGATGACCAAGAGACATCTAATCGCGTGTGTATCAGACGGACAGAAGAGAACGCGTCAGACGAATAGATGGAGTGGTAAAGGAGGGAAGCGTGGAGGCTGACTCAGAAGGTGGCATCTAATAATGTGTTTACATGTGGAAAACTTGGATCTGTTGAAGATTGCATGGCACCAAAGATGATAAGTAGAAAAATAGGCTTCTTTTGATTTAATTAATTCATTAAACTTCAAAAATTCATAACTTGGCGTAGAAAAATCATAAAAAAATAAAAATACTCCTATGCTCAGTGAACATAGAAGAATCATGTGGAAAAAAATCAAATTATTTAACTTATATTTATTTTTAAATTAATTAAATACCCTAAACCTTCATTAAATGATAATTTATTAAATATGAATCACCATAAAATGAAAATTTAAGGGTTTTTTCTCTCTATGATTGGGAATGTTTTCAGATTTTTTTAATGTCAAAGAGCACTTCTAGCATGGTGAACCCTAATTTCCAAAGTAAAGTCACCCTTTTTAACTAAAATAATTATATAAATTAAAATAGAGATCTAAAAAAATACAGGGTTTGCTTTGATAGGTTCACTCTGGTTAGAGGGTGTAAAAAAAATAAAAGTTAAGTTTAAATGTTTTTAAAGTAAAATTTCTTAATTTAAATCATTAAAACCCATAACAAAATTAAATAAATAAAATATTATTCAAAAAATTATAAAAATTGAGCCACGCTAAAGCTCATGATCACTTTAAGCCTCTGTAAAAATTTGGAACCATGTTAAATTGATTTAACCGCTAAAGTGTATTTTTCAAGGAAAATGATAATTTGGCACAAAAATAATTATAAAACTTAAAATATTTGAAAAGTGGTTTGGAGTGTTTTTTGTGACTAGGTGCATCCAAGAAAATAAATCTCACATTAAAATAAATAGCCCATTTTTGGGCTATTTTTCAATTTTAAAATAATTAAAAATTCAAAATAATCACAAAAATATAAAAATACACCAAATGTCTATAATTGTTCTCTGACCACTTGGGATCAAATAAAATAATTTTTCTAATTTTCTTAGTAAAGATATATTATTTAAAATGCATAGAAATGTATTTTCTTAATTTTTCATTAAAATAATTATAAAAAAATAAAATAAATATCAGAAAATTACAAAATAAATTTCTCTGAGTTCCTTGAGTTAGAGAAAGCAAACAAAAATACAAAATTGGTTTTTCAAAATAAAATACATTTTTTATTTAATTGACCATCAAACAAAATAAATAATTATAAAAATTATAATATAATGCAAAAATTCATGAAATTTAACCCAAGTGTTTCTCTGACCTACGTGAACCTCCAATAATTTTTCAAAGGATAGAAGTTTACTTTGATTGATTAAATGAATTAACTTTAGAAAATTCTATTTTTGGATTAAAATAATTATAAAAAATAAAATAAAATATCAGAAAAATATGATTTCATCTTTGGTACCTTAATTAGCCCTTGAGAGATAGGTAGCAAACTTTCAAGCCCATGTGAATTAATTTAAATGATTTATGAAGATAGGAACATTAGGGGCAAAATTGTAATTTCCACCTTTTCACCCCAAATCAAAATTTTGGGTGAGCTACGGGTTTAAAGTGTAATACTTGGATCCTAAGTGACATTATAAGGTGATTGAAACACGAGGGTAAGAGGTAGAAACCAATTAAGCTTTTTTTTAGAAAAGAAGGAACCTCTTTTTTAGAAAAGAAGGGTATAAATGTAATTATTCAAATTGTTGAGCATTGGGAGATGAAATTGACTTGGATGACTTAAAGGTTTGGTACATAAGTTAGGAAGTCAGTAATGCAGTAATCTAAAATCTGTAACCAATAGTTGAGTCATGGGTCAATCTCTTAATTAAACCTTCTTAACATGACTTTTCCTAAATTGCACATCCACCCCTAGTGTCATTTGAGCTTTGTAGTGAGCTAAATTCAATCTAAAGAAACTTGAGGGTTAGTTGGAAGATCGATACTAGGATTTTTAAGGGTTAGTTTTTCTACAGTTAATAGTAGGTTTTATTAAAGTCAATTATATAAGAGTTTTGCTTTTTTTCCTCGTGAGATCGATACTTGGGTTTTTAAAAGAAAATCCTATATTACTTAAAACAATATGTATACTTGTGTAGTACCCCTAGTATGTAAATATTTTTAATCATCTTTATATAATATTTAATTTTGCACACTAACAGCTAAATATAAATTGGTCAATGTTTTTTATTGTATCTTTGAAATTACATAATTGTGTAACTGCCACTTGGGTCAGTATGGCCGACTTAAATCCCAGTAAGTATTAGTGCATCATTGCACAAAAAGTTTTCTGTTAACCAAAATAAAATGTGTAAGGCTATGTGGCAAAATAGAGCCCCTAGAGAAATGTTTGGCTTGTGATATGTTAAAAGCCACATAAAGAAAAACTTCTTGCCTCATGTAGCATGATTTCTACATCTGAAGGTAATGAGGTTATTACCACTTAAAATGATGAAGTTGAGGTCAAGGATGCCCCACTTCAATTGAAGGATGATGTCTCTTTAAAAATTGATGTGTTCATTGAGATCTACTTAGGTACAGCTGACGATCCTTGTCCAACCTTAATAAGTAAATTCTTGTCGGATTCTATTACTAATAAAAACATAGAAATCTTGAAAGAATTTTACAATGGCCTCATGTGGAGTTATGTTGAAATGCTTGGTTTTGCTCCAGAGACAGTTGTGCATAATTTAGCTATAGATGAGTAACACTCTTATAAAAAATATCTTCAAGGAATGCATCCTAATATAAATAAATGGTGATTAATGAAATCAAGAATCTAATTGAAACTGGTTTTATTAGAAAATTTTTGTATCCAACATGGCTAGGAAAATTTCAAATCCATTCGAAAGAAAAATAGACAAATACACATTTTCATAGACTTTCAGGACCCAAATAAGGCTTGCCCACAAGATAGTTTTCCTCCACCTACACTAGAGCTTATGATATATGTTGCCTCTTCTCATGCAATGTTATTTTTTATGAATGGGTTGTCTAACTATAATAAGATACCAATAGCTCTAAAAGAAGAATAGTATATGGCATTTCATACCTCTATCAATATTTTTTTCTATAAGATTATGCATTTTGGTTTTAAGAATGTCCTGACAACCTATCTACATGTTATAATTCACATATTTGATGACCTATTACATCACTTAGTCAAATGGTACACAGACGATGTGGTGGTTAAGAGTCATTCCGAAGAGGATCATCTTTTTGAGCTAAGATTTATTTTTGAGTGTCTTAAGAAGTATGATCTGAAGATGAAGCTATTTAAGTACATAGTTGGTATAACTTTCAAGAAATTTTTGGGCTTTATTGTTTGCTATAGAGGTATTGAAAATGATCATAGTAAAGATCAAATCAATCATATATATGGAACCTCCTAAGAGTTTCATGCAATTGTGTTCCCTTCAGAAAAATTTGTGGGTATTTTTTTGTGATTAAAGGGTATTTTGTTAATTTTGAAAATTTTTTGGGTAGGGTGAACATACAAGCCATGAAGTTACCCTAAAGCCATAGAATCTATAGGATGGACCCTCCATATGTTGGTCCTAGCCATCTTAGCAAAATGTCAAGGGTGTGAGACCACCTATATGAGTTTCCAAAAGGAGCTAGGAAGTAGGTTCAAGTGGAAGTGATTTAGGGCTTAGAGTGTGTGGGTTTGTGATTAGTTTAAGTGTATGTGTGCAAGAGTCCAAGACCAAGCCAACCAAGGTCATCCTAAGGCTCCATTGATCCTATAAGAGTTCTCTTTGAGCTTGCTCATGTTGGTTCTAACCTTCTAAGTGCTAGATGTTAGAAATATACACCAGAAAGATTAAGGAAGGGTTTAGAATTTCTAAGGAAGATAGGTCCCATCACTAAGCTTCTAAGATAGTCCACAGGAATGTGTTATGGCTAGATCATAGGCTTCTAGAGAGGAGAAACCCATACCTCGCCAAAAATGAGGTCAACAGCTTGCATTTCTTTTCTTGATTCGAGAACTTTTGGTGTTTTTGAAATTTTTGAAGAAGAAGGGACTTCCGTGGGTGAGTTTGAATAAGCCCATAACCAACATCAAGTACACATCTAGATTATTGCTTTGCCTCGTTTCCTTGCATTGTAATTATTGGACCTTTCCTATGGTCCATAAAACTAAGGGTGAAGATTCCTAATATTCTTTTGATAAGAAGAAGTTTGTTAGCTCTGAAGCTCAGAAGTGATACAATGACCTCTTAGTGTCAAAAAAGTTGATATCAGAGAGTGGAATTTTTAATCTAAGGGGAGAGGTTGAAAGAACAAATAAAAGTAAGAAATGGGAAAATTTTTGTTATAGCACCTCTGTCATTGTGATACCAGCGATAAGAGAGATTTAGGCTAATCTACCTGAAGCTTTGGACTAATTTGTATTTTTGAGAGGAACTTATATGGATATTTCTTCTTCCTACACCAATGCATTCATGTCTTTGATTGATCTCCCTTATTATTTCTATTTTGATTCTTTTTTTACTAATGCTTATCTTGATGCAGCTATGAAATTATTAACTTACTGTAGAGGAGAGTGCAAAGTTAGTGAGGGAGTCAAGATCTAATCCTTCTCTCCACACCCTAGAATAGCACCAAATTACGAACTTAAGATAGCTAACATAGACGAAAACCTAAGTCCACACATACACCCGAATAATCAACTCTAGAAGCCTTAGGTTAGTTTATAAAGTTCCCAATAAATAGACTTAAGGACTAAGACCTACAAAACAAATTGACCCACCCCCTCAGACTATAAGAGTATCCTAGAATGAAGTATCCCATGTTATGAATGAAGATACTTAAAATCACTTTATAGAGGAAAGGACTACCTTAAGTCATTATTATGACGATAAGGTAGAACTCCTGTTATTCTACTAGTTAATAGTTTAAGAATATTAATGTATCCGGGATGATGGAAAGCCATGGACATCTTAACTGGTTGTGTTACTCCATGATTTAGGCTAGTCCACATATAGTCTCCAGTTTATAGAGGTTTAGGTTAGGGCTTCACCTCGATCTAGAAATCTATTACCCATTCCTACCCTTAGATTAGAATGTTTCTAAACTCAATCTAATCAAACTTAACTCTAACCAATCTTACTTAACTCAATATTTTTCAAAATCAAACTCAACCTAACTCTAACTTAGCCCAATCCTTTCAAACCTGACTCTACCCAATCCAAATCCATTCAAGATTAAACCTTTCCTAATCCATTCAAATCAAACCAGATCAAATTAAATTCAACTTCAATTTTTTTTTTCTTAGACTTAACTCTTGATTCAAGCTTTGTACCATTAATCTGACTATCAACTATTAGGTCAATCGCTAAGGGTGCAAAGATTTTAAAAACTCAAGTGAAGTCAACCATTTTCCATGTCTACCCCTTTTATGTATGTCTTCAACTCTATCATTGCACAAACATTCATTGATGAATAAGAAATATATAAGGCATAACTTTAAACAAGACTATTCTTAAGAATAATTCTTTAGATGTAATTAACTAGAGAGTTCTTTTTCATAGGGATACTATGCCCCATAATAAAATAAACTTTATATTACGCTTATAAGGTAAGGGAAATATCTTGGTTTCATAGAGTCATAAATCACAAAGAATTTTCTCATCTGAATGGTTAGATTAATTTTAACGTAAAATTTCTATTCTCCGCGATAGTATATTATTCTTGGAATGTCTTAATTGATCATTTAGATGGAAATCTTTCGAGGCCAATTGTGGCCCTAACAATAATAAACCACACCAATGGCCAAATATTTTCAATGTTAAAGTAGTTTCAAAGACGGTTAGGGGGTACATAGCAAGTTTCTACAGTTATTTTATAGAGTCTCTGCTGACTAAAATAAGGGGCTCTAAGGTGTATACTGTGTGAATTTGAATTATTTTGGTGAGTGTTCATAGTGAAGAGAATGAGTGTGAGAGCATTGAAGTGAACACCCAAGTGAGAAAAAGGGAAGAAGAGAAGAAATAGTTCACAGAGGAAAATTTCATCCTACATTGTATCTTTTCTTTAACTCCTTTTATTTTTTCTTGCAAAATTTTAAATATGTGTATCTTGTAATTATGTTTTATCTAGTAGAAGCATGAACTATGTTTATAAAACTTTTGGTTTATGACAAATCCTTACATTGATTGAGAATTTTGAAAGGTAAATGTGTCAAATGTTAAATTATTGTTTTGATTTTTCTCCAAACTCTTGCCCATATATAAAATTCAAATCAAGTATGCTCTATTAATTACTATGGAGTCATAAAAGAACAAGTAGGAAGAAATTGATAATTTTCTTTTGTAAATGAACATCCTCTAATCATATATTTGCAATATAAAAGAAACTTTTTAATGCAATGTTCAAGATTGTTAGTATATAACACTATAAACTAACTTTATTATTGATTGAAAATTAGAAGCTAAAAACTTCAATATAAGAATTTCCAGGAAACCGGTTAAGATGAATCACAAATCCAGATTGTTGTCTCATTTTCATGTATTATATGCTGTTGGCAGTTTTTTAGCATATGGTATGTGATCATATATGCCTATAGTGCTTTCGCAAATTCATGTGTCATTTCATTTTACTTGTATAAAATCGCTTATCAATCTTGTCTAATCATTAAAAGTTTGATCTGGTCATCTCGTACAATCATTATAAGCCTCATCTTGAAGAACAATTACAAACATTTATTATATAATTAAAATATCAGCAAAGATATTCNGTCATTATAAGCCTCATCTTGAAGAACAATTACAAACATTTATTATATAATTAAAATATCAGCAAAGATATTCTTAAAGTATACATTTCATACATCATTTTATTCAGACATTTATTATTAAAAATAAGCAAAAATATTTATAAAAATTGAAGTGCCAGTTTAAATTCTAAGATCTCTTAAAGATTTTAAAATATAAAAGGCTGAATTTTTAAAACGGTAATTTTATTAATCTAAATTTGATAAATCAGCACTAAAAAAAAATTTAAAAATATTTATAGTCGCCTGAACTACTGGGGATTCAGGGTCTGTTTGGGACAGCTGCAGCTTATTGAATAATTTGCTGATAAGCTGATTAAAAATAATCTGTCGATAAATTTGGCACGGTGGCTATTACAAACTTTTATTTTTTGGAAAAGTTAGGCCACAATCAGAAAGCTGTCACCGCACCTAGATAGGTGTGGTGTCAAAACGCGTTTTGAAAACGCATTAGTTGCCTAAACGCAGTTTACCTAAACAGACTAGCTGTGTATTCAAAAGAATTTTTAAATCAACGCAAATCACCTAGGGAGTAAGTTTTTTGCATTTACCATACAAGTCTTGCGAATTTACAGATCCAACACACAAAGAAGATCGTAATCGAACAAAAATTGACTAATGTGTATTGATTTCATTGTTGAGGGGTCAATTCCCACCGTATTTTTCAAAGTATTTCGAGCACTCGCACTAGCTATGACTTGTCCTTAGAGAATCTTAAAGAACGGTAAACATGAAAATTGTAGAAAGCTGTTATCGTTCCAACGACACCAAGAAAATCAGAATCAGAGCAGAATTAAGCGATGTGTGTTAATTTAATTATAACAAAATTATTTTTTAAAAAAAAATATTTATGAATTTGGGGCAATCGTAATAAGTGTGATTTATTGATCAAGTGTTTTCTTTTGAATGATATCAAAGTAGTCCAAAACAGATGAAAACTGAGCAATGTTTGTTTATTTAATTGTTAAAGGTCCATCTCTTCTAACAATATTTATATGTGTAGGTGGGACCATGATTTCTAGCCCCAAGAATGTGGGAACTCAGTATTACATTTATAATTTTTTCTTTTTGAGTACCAATTTATCTAATTTAATATAATTAAATAACAGTTTTAAAAAATTTAAACAATGANGTTTTTTCCTCGTGAGATCGATACTGGGGTTTCTAAAAGAAAATCCTAAATTATTTAAAATAATATGTATACTTGCGTACTACCCCTAGTGTGTAAATATTTTTTATCATCTTTATATAATATTTAATTTTGCACACTGAACGCTAAATATAAATTGGGTAATGTTTTTGGTTGTATCTTTGAAATTACATAATTGTGTAACTGCGGGTTGGGTCAGTATGGCCGACTTAAATCCCAGTAAGTATTAGTGCATCATTGCACAAAAAGTTGTCTGTTAACCAAGATAAAATGTGTAAGGCTATGTGGCAAAACAGAGCCCCTAGAGAAATGTTTGGCTTGTTATATGTTAAAAGCCAGATAAAGGAAAACTTCTTATTGACTCATGTAGCATGATTTCTACATCTGAAGGTAATGAGGTTCTTACCACTTAAAATGATGAAGTTGAGGTCAAGGATGCCCCACTTCAATTGAAGGATAATGTCTCTTTAAAAATTGATGAGTTCATTGAGATCAACTTAGGTACAGCTGACGATCCTTGTCCAACCTTAATAAGCAAATTCTTGTCGGATTCTATTACTAATAAAAAGATAGAAATCTTGAAAGAATTTTACAATTGCCTCATGTGGAGTTATGTCGAGATGCCTGGTTTTGCTCCAGAGATAGTTGTGCATAATTTAGCCATAAATGAGTAACACTCTTATAAAAAATATCTTCAAGGAATGCATCCTAATATAAATAAATGGTGATTAATGAAATCAAGAATCTCATTGAGACTGATTTTATTAGAAAATTTTTGTATCCAACATGGCTAGGAAAATTTCAAATCCCTTCGAAAGAAAAATAGACAAATACACATTTTCATAGACTTTCAGGACCCAAATAAGGCTTTCCCACAAGATAGTTTTCCTCCACCTACACTAGAGCTTATGATATATGTTGCCTCTTCTCATGCAATGTTATCTTTTATGAATGGGTTGTCTAGTTATAATAAGATACCAATAGCTCTAAAAGAAGAATAGTATATGGCATTTCATACCTCTATCAATATTTTTTTCTATAAGATTATGCATTTTGGTTTTAAGAATGTTCTGACAACCTATCAACATGCTATAATTTACATATTTGATGCCTATTACATCACCTAGTCAAATGGTACACAGACGATGTGGTGGTTAAGAGTCATTCCGAAGGGGATCATCTTTTTGAGCTAAGAGTTATTTTTGCGTGTCTTAGGAAGTATGATCTGAAGATGAAGCTATTTAAGTACATAGTTGGTATAACTTTCAAGAAATTTTTGGGCTTTATTGTTTGCTATAGAGGTATTGAAAATGATCATAGTAAAGATCAAATCAATCATATATATGGAACCTCCTAAGAGTTTCATGCAATTGTGTTCCCTTCAGAAAAATTTGTGGGTATTTTTTTGTGATTAAAGGGTATTTTGCTAATTTTGAAAAATTTTGGGTAGGGTGAACATACAAGCCATGAAGCTGCCCTAAAGCCATAGAATCCATAGGAGAACTTATTTTGGACCCTCCATATGTTGGTCCTAGCCATCTTAGCAAAAGGCCAAGGGTGTGAGACCACCTATATGAGTTTCCAAAAGGAGCTAGGAGGTAGGTTCAAGTGAAAGTGATTTAGGGCTTAGAGTGTGTGGGTTTGTGATTGTTTTAAGTGTATGTGTGCAAGAGACCAAGACCAAGCCACCCAAGGTCATCCTAAGGCTCCATTGATCCTATAAGAGTTCTCTTTGAGCTTGCTCATATTGGTTCTAACCTTCCAAGTGCTAGATGTTAGAACTATACACCAGAAAGATTAAGGAAGGGTTTAGAATTTCTAAGGAAGATAGGTTCCATCACTAAGCTTCTAAGATAGTCCACAGGAATGTGTTATGGATAGATCCTAGGCTTCTAGAGAGGAGAAACCCATACCTCGCCAAAAATGAGGTCAACAGCTTTCATTTCTTTTCTTCATTCGAGAACTTTTGGTGCTTTTGAAATTCGTTAAGAAGAAGGGACTTCCGTGGGTGAGTTTGAATAAGCCCATAAACAACATCAAGTACACATCTACATAATTGCTTTGCCTCATTTCCTTGCATTGTAATTATTGGAACTTTCCTATGGCCCCAAAAAGTAAGGGTAAAAAATCCTAATTTTCTTCTGATAAGAAGAAGTTTGTTAGCTTTGAAGCTCAAAAGTGATACAATGACCTCTTAGTGTCAAAAAAGTTGATATCAAAGAGTGGAATTTTTAATCTAGGGGGAGAGGTTGAAAGAACAAATAAAAGTAAGAAATGGGAAAATTTTTGTTATAGCACCTCTGTCATTGTGATACCAGTGATAAGAGAGTTTTAGCCTAAGCTACCTGAAGCTTTGGACTAATTTGTATTTGTGAGAGGAACTTATATGGATATTTCTTCTTCCTACAGCAATGCATTCCTGTCTTTGACTGATCTCCCTTATTATTTCTATGTTGATTCTTTTTTGACTAATGCTTATCTTGATGAAGCTATGAAATTCTTAAATTACTGTAGAGGAGAGTGCAAAGTTAGTAAAGGAGTTAAGATCTAATCCTCCTCTCCACACCCTAGAATAGCACCAAATTGCGAACTTAAGATAGCTATCATAGATGAAAACCTAAGTCCACACATACACCTGAATAGTCAACTCTAGAAGCCTTAGGTTAGTTTATTAAGTTCCCAATAAATAGACTTAAGGACTAAGACCTATAAAACAAATTGATCCACCCCCTCAAACTATAAGAGTATCCAAGAATGAAGTACCCCATGTTATGAATGAAGATACTTAAAATCACTTTATAGCGGAAAGGACTACCTTAAGTCATTATTATGACAATAAGGTAGAACTTTTGTTATTCTACTAGTTAATAGTTTAAGAATATTAATGTACCCGGGATGATGGAAAGCCATGGACATCTTAACTGGCTGTGTTACTCCATAATTTAGGTTAGTCCACATATAGTCTCCAGTTTATAGAGGCTTAGGTTAGGGCTTCACCTCGATCTAGAAATCTATTACCCTTTCCTACCCTTAGATTAGAATGTTTCTAAACTCAATCCAATCAAACTTAACTCAATATTTTTCAAAATCAAACTCAACCTAACTCTAACTTAGCCCAATCCTTTCAAACCTGACTCTACCCAATCCAAATCCATTCAAGATTAAACCTTTCCTAATCCATTCAAATCAAACCAGATCAAATTAAATTCAACTTCAATTTTTTTTCTCAGACTTGACTCTTGATTCAAGCTTTGTACCATTATTCTGACTATCAACTATTGGGTCAATCGCTAAGGGTGCAAAGATTTTAAAAACTTAAGTGAAGTCAACCATTTTCCATGTCTACGCCTTTTATGTATGTCTTCAACTCTATCATCGCACAAACATTTATTGATGAATAAGAAATATATAAGGAATAACTTTAAACAAGACTGTTCTTAAGAATAATTCTTTAGATGTTATTAACTATGAGAGTTCTTTTTCATAGGGATACTATGCCCCATAATAAAATAAACTTTATATTACGCTTATAAGGTAAGGGAAATATCTTGGTTTCATAGAGTCATAAATCACAAAGAATTTTCTCATCTGAATGGTTAGATTAATTTTAACGTAAAATTTCTATTCTCCACGATAGTATATTATTCTTGGATGATCATTTAGATGGAAATCTTTCGAGGCCAATTGTGGCCCTAACAATAATAAACCACACCAATGGCCAAATATTTTCAATTTTAAAGTAGTTTCAAAGACAGTTAGGGGGTACATAGCAAGTTTCTACAATTATTTTATAGAGTCTCTGCTGACTAAAATAAAGGGCTCTAAGGTGTATACTGTGTGAATTTGAATTATTTTGGTGAGTGTTCATAGTGAAGAGAATGAGTGTGAGAGCATTGAAGTGAACACCCAAGTGAGAAAAAAGGAAGAAGAGAAGAAACAGTTCACAGAGAAAAATTTCATCCTACATTGTATCTTTTCTTTAACTCCTTTTACTTTTTCTTGCAAATTTTAAATATGTGTATCTTGTAATTATGTTTTATCTAGTAGAAGCATGGACTATGTTTATAAAACTTTTGGTTTATGACAAATCCTTGCATTGATTGAAAATTTTGAACGCTAAATGTGTCAAATGTTAAATTATTGTTTTGATTTTTCTCCAAACTTCTGCCCATGTATAAAATTCAAATCAAGCATGCTCTATTAATTACTATGGAGTCCTAAAAGAACAAGTAGGAAGAAATTGATAATTTTCTTCTGTAAATGAACATCCTCTAATCATATATTTGCAATATAAAAGAAACTTTTTAATGCAATGGTCAAGATTGTTAGTATATAGAGACTATAAACTAACTTTATTATATGCTATTGGCAGTTTTTTAGCATATGGTATGTGATCATATATTCCTATAGTGCTTTCGCAAATTCATGTGTCATTTCATTTTACTTGTATAAAATCGCTTATCAATCTCGTCTAATCATTAAAAGTTTGATCTGGTCATCTCGTACAATCATTGTAAGCCTCATCTTGAAGAACAATTACAAACATTTATTATATAATTAAAATATCAGCAAATATATTCTAAAAGTATACATTTCATACATCGTTTTATTCAGACATTTATTATTAAAAATAAGCAAAATTATTTATAAAAATTGAAGTGCCAGTTTAAATTCTAAGATCTTTTAAAGGTTTTAAAATATAAAAGGCTGAATTTTTAAAACGGTAATTTTATTAATCTAAATTTGATAAATCAGCACTCAAAAAAATTTTTTTTAATATTTATAGTCGCCTAAACTATTGGGGATTCAGTGTCTGTTTGGGACAGCTGCAGCTTATTGAATAATCTGCTGATAAGCTGATTAAAAATAATATTTCGATAAGCATGGCACGGTGGCTATTACAAACTTTTTTTTTTTGGAAAACTTAGGCCACAGTCAGAAAGCTGTCACCGCACCTAGATAGGTGCGGTGTGAAATCGCTGTTTTCAGCGTTTTGAAAACGCATAAGTTGCCAAAACACAGCTTATCTAAACAGGCTAGGTGTGTTTTCAAAATGTCACCACACCAAATAAATTGCCCCAAACGGACCCTCAGCCTCCACATATTTGAGGCTAGTCATTAAACCATGGGCCGACTTGCACAAATAAATATTTTTAAAAAGAATTTTTAAATCAACGCAAATCGCCTAGGGAGTAAGTTTTTTGCATTTACCATACAAGTCTTGCGTATTTACAAATCCAACTCACAAAAAAGATCGTAATCGAACAAAAATTGACTGATGTGTGTTGATTTCATTGTTGAGGGGTCAATTCCCACTGTATTTTTCAAAGTATTTCGAGCACTCGCACTAGCTATAACTTGTTCTTAGAGAACCTTAAAAGAACGGTAAACATGAAAATTATAGAAAGCTGTTATCGTTCCAACGACACCAAGAAAATCAGAATCAGAGCAGAATTAAGCGATGTGTGTTAATNTGTATTTTTCAAAGTATTTCAAGCACTCGCACTAGCTATGACTTGTTCTTAGAGAATCTTAAAGAACGGTAAACATGAAAATTGTAGAAGGCTGTTATCGTTCCAACGACACCAAGAAAATCAGAATCAAAGCGGAATTAAGCGATGTGCGTTAATTTAATTATAACAAAATTATAATTTTTTAATAAAATATTTATGAATTTGGGGCAATCGTAATAAGTGTGATTTATTGATCAAGTGTTTTCTTTCGAATGATATCAAAATAGTCCAAGACAGATGAAAACTGAGCAATGTTTGTTTATTTAATTGTTAGAAGTCCATCTCTTATAACAATATTTATATGCGTAAGTGGGACCATGATTTCTAGCCCCAAGAATGTGGGAACTCAGTATTACATGTATAACTTTTTCTTTTTGNTAAAAAAATATTTATGAATTTGGGGCAATCGTAACAAGTGTGATTTCATGATCAAGTGTTTTCTTTCGAATGATATCAAAATAGTCCAAAACAGATGAAAACTGAGCAATGTTTGTTTATTTAATTGTTAGAAGTCCATCTCTTTTAACAATATTTATATGTGTAAGTGGGACCATGATTTCTAGCCCCAAGAATGTGGGAACTCAGTATTACATGTATAACTTTTTCTTTTTGAGTACCAATTTATCTAATTTAATATAATTAAATAACAGTTTTAAAAAATTTAAGCAATGAAAGGGCAACAATAGAAAAAATAATAAAGAATCTGATGCAAATTGATAAGACGTTCATTGAGGGCTCATTGGCAACAAAATTAGATCTTTCAACTCTTTACAGAATATACATTAACTTCGTAATTAACGAACTCAATCAAAGCACGGCCCACCACTATGTTTTTCGGCTTTTTTTTNAAAAATTTAAACAATGAACCTCTTTAATGCAATGAAAGGGCAACAATAGAAAAGACAATAAAGAATCTGATGCAAACTGATAAGACGTTCATTGAGGGCTCATTGGCTACAAAATCAGATCTTTCAACTCTTTACAGAATATATATTAACTTCGAAATTAACGAACTCAATCAAAGCACGGCCCACCACCATGTTTTTCGGCTTTTTTTTAAATGCTTCATTGTATGTGCTGTCGTTCACATAAACCAAAGAACGGCAAAAGGTCCAGATGCCTCGTAGAAAATATATCGNTAAATGCTACATTGTATGTGCTGTCGTTCACATAAACCAAAGAACGGCAAAAGGTCCAGATGCCTCGTAGAAAATATATCGGAATTAGGATTAGTGGCATGTATTTATTTGGCCCATAGAGCAGCTATGGGGAGGCAAGGAGCGGGGAAGTGATTGATCTTGAAAGCTTACGATATGAAGGAGGAAGTTGGTGAGATGAATCAAAAGGACAAGCACAGNAAAATGCTTCATTGTATGTGCTGTCGTTCACATAAACCAAAGAACGGCAAAAGGTCCAGATACCTCATAGAAAATATATCGGAATTAGGATTAGTGGCATGTATTTATTTGGCCCATAGAGCAGCTATGGGGAGCAGCTATGGGGAGGCAAGGAGCGGAGAAGTGATTGATCTTGAAAGCTTACGATATGAAGGAGGAAGTTGGTGAGATGAATCAAAAGGACAAGCACAGTGTGCCATTTTACAGGTTGTTCTCATTTGCTGATACTACAGACATATTTCTAATGATTCTGGGGACTGTTGGAGCGCTGGGAAATGGAGCTGCTTTTCCTATCATGACAATTCTATTCGGGAAGATAATACAGGCGTTTGCAGGAGCTGAACAAAATAATGCCGTTACTCCAATGGTTGCAAAGGTACTTTTTCTTGATTTTTCCGGTATTCTATGCTTATTCTGTAAGTATCTTTCTTCTTTTTTTTTTCCTTTGTTTAGGGTATGCAAACAATATCTCGGATGAGAATTTGAGTTTTTATTATCATTGGTATCAGAACACCTTATGAGCCTGAAGATATGTATACGGGAATTATTTTGTGTTATATATAACAAAATACTACATCACGGGAGCCGTGTTTTGAACCTTATATAAAATAAAGTGCTGCACAATGAGAGCCATATTTTGAATCTATCAGGGCCACCATTAGAATCTTATACCATGTAGATAATTATGGGTTTGTAATTTTAACAAGGATGCTGATTACTTGAGTGGAATAATTATTTTGAAGCACATGAGTATGATGAAACTAAACACTTAACAACAAGGCATTTTTTGATATAACGTTTAGAGTTGTTGAAATATAAACTTGGTTTTAGTTGTTTAAATAAAACTTAATTTCTAGAAGCTTATTCTAGAATATGNAAAGTTGAACACTTAACAGCAAAGCCTTTTTTGATATAACGGTTAGAGTTGTTGAAATATAAATTTGGTTTTAGTTGTTTAAATAAAGCTTAATTTCTGGAAGCTTATTCTAGAATATGTGGTAGGTATGAAATTATTGTGTAGTAGGTGTGGTAGGTGTTGAATTATTGTGTGGTAGGTGTGGAATTGTTTGTAACCATTGGCTTATAATTGTGGTGGCACAATCCTAGCCATTAATTTAGAAGGTGCCACAAGTATAAATAGGGGTGGAGTCTTTGAGTTTGTATCAAGTCAAGTATATGTGATAAATAAGAGTGAAGCTTCTTCCATAAGTTGTTTTTTTTTTTTTTTGCCTTTGTCATTTCNTCAAGTAAAGGTAATAAATAAGAGTGAAGCTTTTTCCATAAGTTATTTTTTTTTTGCCTTTGTCATTTCCTAAAAGCTTCTCCATTCCAATAAAGTGGTATCAAAGCCTAAAGGTTCCATTACAGAGAAATGGCAAATGGTGGCATGGTTTCGTTCCAAGTCCCGATGCTTAAGGAAAGCATCTACGACAATTGGAGTATCAAGATGAAGCCACTCCTTGGAGCGCACGAGGTTTGGGAGGTTGTAGAGAAAGGCTACGATGAGCCAAGTGATGAGTCTGCTCTATCTACAACACAAAAAGATAGCTTACGAGACTTGTGAAAGAGAGACAAGAAGGATCTCTTCCTCATCTATTAAGCTTTAGATGAAGATGGTTTTGAGAAGATCTCAAGTGCTACTTCGGCCAAACTAGCATGGAAGAAGCTCGAAGTTTTATATAAGGCAGAAGAGAAGGTTAAAAAGGTACGACTTCAAACTTTAAGAAGTCAATTTGATGTTTTGCATATGNGTAGCATGAAAGAAGCTCGATGTTTTATATAAGAAAGAAGAGAAGGTTAAAAAGGTACGACTTCAAACTTTAAGAAGTCAATTTGATGTTTTTCCTATGAAAGAAGGCGAGTTGGTCTCTGATTACTTTTCTAGAGTCATTACCATTTCCAATCAACTAAAAAGAAANTTTCTTTTTTTTTTTTTCTTTGTTTAGGGTATGCAAAGAATATCTCGGATGAGAACTTGAGTTTTTATTATCATTGGTATCAGAACACCTCATGAGCCTGAAGATATAAATACGGGAATTATTTTGTGTTATATATAACAAAATATTACATCACGGGAGTCATGTTTTGAACCTTATATAACATAAAGTGCTACACAATGAGAGCCACATTTTGAATCTATCAGGGCCACCATTAGAATCTTATACCATGTAGATAATTATGGGTTTGTAATTTTAACAAGGATGCTGATTACTTAAGTGGAATAATTATTTTGAAGCACATGAGTATGATGAAGCTGAACACTTAACAGCAAGGCCTTTTTTGGTATAACGGTTAGAGTTTCATTAGAAACATCAAAATTATGGGTGATCATGCAGCAGCACTTATAGGATGGGTGACTTTGTGGGAAGTTATGCCAATGAGGCAAAATCATACGGCCATTAGGCTGAAGAGCACAATATCTTGGTCGAAGAGTATAGGCTATAGCTAGATCAATTAATTTTTTTTTGTAATAACTCGTTGTTTAAGAAATTTCACATGATGTTTAATTCTTGCTAACGACAATAAGTTGGTGGAAAAAAATAAAAATTATAAAAATAATAGTTTACCCAAGTACTATACTTTTAGTTAATTCATCACTTATGGAATACATCATGTTTCTTAGACTTCTTCAAAGTTGATGATTATCAGAAAATAGTAGGCCACAGAAGGATTTATTAAAATTAGAACAGATTGAGCTAATTAATTGAGCATGCATAACTATTTTAATGAACAAATCACTATTATTATGTCGGAAAATATTAATGATTGGGAAATAAAGTTATTTTGAGATATATAGAGCTAGAAATAGACGAGTAAATGGAGAGAGAGAGAGGTAGAAAAGGAATACCCACAAATGGAGAGAGAAAGCGAGAGAGATGAAACTATAAAGCTAAGTTCACATAATCATATTCATTTCGGACCAGATTTAGCTTATCCTC
>JXCR01145689.1:4191-60846 GCA_002079205.1 Phalaenopsis hybrid cultivar
ACTCGGGTTGGCTTTGTTTGACCTCTGTTGGGCTCGGGTTGGCTTTGTTTGACCTCTGTTGGGNATTTCTCCCCGGCAATAGCACCAAAAACTTGACCGACCTTTTTTAAAAGTCAATAATTACAAGAAATTAAAGACGCTACTAGTAGATTTAAACTCCAGCAATGATGTCAAAAACTTGACTGCGACTATATATATATATATATATGTTTGATTTAATAAAGATGTATAGATATAATATTCAATAATATTAAAGTTGAATTGTCAACGCAAGTATATGTATCGCTCAAGTAATACAGGGTTCTAATGGAGTCCTAGATATCGATCCCACAGGGAGAAATAGAATACTACAGACTAAGATTTAATAAAAGTATAACTTCAACTACAACGACGTTCAAGTTGCTTATCTGTCACTAATAGGCAATTGAAATAGTAGATTATTTGAATAATAACTAATTATAGGGAATAACGTTTAATTTTGATATTCAACATATAAGAAAGCATCCTTCTTCTTGCCAAGAAATTATAGTGAATGGATAAAATGAATTAGTTCAATTTATATTGTGCCAAATAATTGTCAAGAAATTATAGTGAATGGATAAAATGAATTAGTTCAATTTATATTGTGCCAATAGTTTCTCCCTGTCAAGAAATTATAGTGAATGGATAAAGTGAATTGGTTCAAATTATATTGTGCCAAATAGGCACCTATTCTTTACCCTTTGGTCCTGACATAAAGAACATTGACTAATCCTACGCTTGTTTACTGACTATTCTTTACCCTTTGGTCCAGGCATAAAAAACATTGACTAATCCTACACTTGTTTACTGAATCTGCGTTTTACCATTTGGTTTAGGCATAAAGAACATTGACTAATCTTATGCTTGGTTACTTATTCTGCGGCTAGGCTGGGAGGATACCGGCTCTCACTTCAGAGCTCCCACGTTCCCCTCACCGAGGGCTAACAAAGCTGGGAGGATACCGGCTCTCACTTCGGAGCTCCCACGTTCCCCTCACCTGAGGGCTAACATGTCTGGGAGGATACCGGCTCTCACTTCGGAGCTCCCACGTTCCCCTCACCTGAGGGCTAACATCAGAGGATACCGGCTCTCACTTTGGAGCTCCCACGTTCCCCTCACCTGAGGGCTAACATCTACAGATCAGCATCCAAACGATAGGACCGAATTTAGGATTTTAGTCTGTCACTCTAAAATCTTCAATTCTACGCCCGATAGTAATATTTTCCTATTTATTTGCACCCAACTTCCAAGGGCTTTGACCTCCCTGAATCTTGGATGTAATCTTAAATTTTGTTGCAAAACTCAACATATTTTAACAGATCAACTGGCCAAATTGAAAGTAAATTAAGATCAAAGTGAAAAGATCATCACAATTTCTTAAATATTTTTTATGGCTTCACCAATTCATATCACCATTTCATAAATCTCGAGACAAGGAGAAAGACAGAGAAAACTACTCATAACTCATGAGAAAAGCACAACACAACTTGGAATTCATGTATAAAATCAAAGCCATACAAATTATAACAAATAAATTACTTATCTCTAAATTTCTCCCAAAGAACACTCCTTGAAGTTTCTCTGAATCTCTTCCTTTCTTTACAGCACACAGAATTCCTCTTCAAAGTAGCAAGGGAGAAGAAATCTCTCACTTTCTCTCCACTCTTACAATTTCTCGAAGAATTCCTCACAATTATACAAAAAAATCTCTCACTTTCCCTCCACTCTTACAATCTCTCAAAGAATTCCTCACAATCTAACCGTACACAGAATTCCTCTTTGAAGTAGCAAGGAGGAAGAAATCTCTCACTTTCCCTCCACTCTTAGCACATAGAATTCCTCTTTGAAGCGGCAAGGAGGAAGAAATCTCTCACTTTCCCTCCACTCTTACAATGCACGAAATTCCTCTTCGAAGTAGCAAGGAGGAAGAAATCTCTCACTTTCCCTCCACTCTTACAATTAAATTCCTCTTCAAAGCGGCAAGGAGGAAGAAATCTCTCACTTTCCCTCCACTCTTACAAACTTAAAGAGTTCCTCACAATATTGGAACCTTTCTAACCTCTATGAACTCTCTCTAGCACCTCCTATTTCTCTTTGAAGTAGCAAGGAGGAAGAAATCTCTCACTTTCCCTCCACTCTTACAATCTCTCGAAAATTCTTCTTCAAAGCGGCAAGGAGGAAGAAATCTCTCACTTTCCCTCCACTCTTACAATCTCTCGAAGCAATTCCTTTTTGAAGTAGCAAGGAGGAAGAAATCTCTCACTTTCCCTCCACTCTTACAATCTCTCGAAAATTCCTCACTAATATTGGAATTTTTCTAATCTCTAGGAACTCTCCTAGCACTTCCTTTACTCCCTATATTCTTTCCCTCGGAAAGGAGGAAGAAATCTCTCACTTTCCCTCCACTCTTACAATCTCTCAAAGAATTCCTCACAATGTTACACTCTACTGGAAATTCTATACACTAATGGTAACCTCCAAGGCCTCTAGCACTCTTCTATTTTTGGCCAAGACACTCTAATAAATTCTCTATACACTAATGGAACCTCTAAATTCCTCTTCAAAGCGGCAAGGAGGAAGAAATCTCTCACTTTCCCTCCACTCTTACAAACTTAAAGAGTTCCTCACAATATTGGAACCTTTCTAACCTCTATGAACTCTCTCTAGCACCTCCTATTTCTCTTTGAAGTAGCAAGGAGGAAGAAATCTCTCACTTTCCCTCCACTCTTACAATCTCTCGAAAATTCTTCTTCAAAGCGGCAAGGAGGAAGAAATCTCTCACTTTCCCTCCACTCTTACAATCTCTCGAAGCAATTCCTTTTTGAAGTAGCAAGGAGGAAGAAATCTCTCACTTTCCCTCCACTCTTACAATCTCTCGAAAATTTGAAGTAGCAAGGAGGAAGAAATCTCTCACTTTCCCTCCACTCTTACAATTTTAAAGAGTTCCTCACAATATTGGAACCTTTCTAACCTCTATGAACTCTCTCTAGCACCTCCTATTTCTCTTTGAAGTAGCAAGGAGGAAGAAATCTCTCACTTTCCCTCCACTCTTACAATCTCTCGAAAATTCTTCTTCAAAGCGGCAAGGAGGAAGAAATCTCTCACTTTCCCTCCACTCTTACAATCTCTCGAAGCAATTCCTTTTTGAAGTAGCAAGGAGGAAGAAATCTCTCACTTTCCCTCCACTCTTACAATCTCTCGAAAATTCCTCACTAATATTGGAATTTTTCTAATCTCTAGGAACTCTCCTAGCACTTCCTTTACTCCCTATATTCTTTCCCTCGGAAAGGAGGAAGAAATCTCTCACTTTCCCTCCACTCTTACAATCTCTCAAAGAATTCCTCACAACTAACCCTAAATTAAAATCTCTACACTCTACAAACAACAAAAACTCAGCGGACACCACCACGGTACACACTATTAGAACCTTTTGATAGCTTTCAAGCTTCCAAAAGTTTCCAAAAGTCTCTCCCCCTTCTTAATTTTTGGCCAAAATGTTCTCTTTGAAGATGTGGATGAGTTTTCCCAAGAGTCGCTTACACACCCCTTCAAAATCCGGCCTTATCCATTTTACACATCACATAACCGTCTATCCCGCCGTCGGCGGCCTCGATGGGGCCATCGGCACCCTTCTGGAGAATTTGTCCTGTAGCCTCGGGAAAATCTCACCGTCGGCGGCCTCGATGGCGCCGTCGGCGCCCTAGTGTAATTCTCCACATTTTGGTCCTTTTTGCTCCAAATTTGCTCTTTTTTTGCATCTTTTTGCTCCATTAACCCTAATTCATCATTCCTGCAACAAAACATCAAAAATATCTTTCTTTAAAGAGCAATATCATTAAAAACAATATAAAAGAGGTATGAAAATCTCAACCTATTTTCTTTTGGTCAGATGGTTGTAAAGAACTTAATTGCAGTTTTATTGAATGGTTGTAAAGAAATTGGTTCTACTTTTATTGAATGCTTGGAGAGAATTTGGTTCCAATTTTAATCAATGCTTGACAATAATTTGAATGATTGGTATACATGCTTGATATTACTTTTTTATTCATAAACATAGCTAGCTAAGTGTTGTAAACATTGGTTGCCATCGGGCTTCATAACTTCATTATCATGGCCTAAAATTTCATATTTTTGGAGGTGTGAGAATAAAAGGGTTGTCAGCTTTAAAATATTATTATTTAACCTTCTTCATATGTGAGGTTTTATTATGGTATTTATAGTGCGCATCTTCATATGTGAGGTTTTATTATCATATTTGTAGTCCTCATCTTCTTATGTATGTGTGTAATAAAAATCAATCTTCCAACTTAATAACCAAGTTCGCATTTGCATTATTGTGCCCAAAAATCTTGAAGTATTATTTTCAGGGAAAGCATAATAGAAATCACATTCATCACTTCATTTATCAAACCCACTTTCATCAAACTAATGGATTATACAACCTTAAGTATCAGACACCCTAATAAAAAGTTTTGTACCATGCTTTTTTTTAATTACATCATATAGAACAATTAAACTGTACTATCATCCAGTTTCAATTACAAAATATGAAGGAGAATTGATGGAGGTCAAGACTGCATTGTTAGCATCTTTTACACTTCTGAATTTCTACATTAGAAAAGAAGCATAACAGCTGTGGTTAACATCATCTGCAAGTAAACAAGATATATAATATTGATATCAAGAAGGAAAGAAATTCTATGCACATAAAAGGATTATCTTAATTTCTTCATAAGCTTATTCACAGGGTTTTGGATTATCATGTTTTGCTACCATATTGATACCTCCTTTGAACATAATATTTGGGATATGAAAAGTGGCATTGAAATAGATATGAAAGAATGTTATTTTGACATCTTCAAAAGTTTATTCACCTGGGATTTGATTATCATATTGTGCTGTTATATTGATATCTCCCTTGTACACAAGATTTGGGATATGAAAGGTGACATTGAAAGAGATATGAAAGACTGCTATATTGACATCTTCATAAGCTTATCACCTAGTATTGGATTATCATACTTTGCTCCTATATTGATATCTCCTCTGCACACAATATTTGGGATATGAAAGGTAGCATTGAAAGAGATATGAAAGACTGCAATGTATCACATGAACTCATTTTATATGTAGCTTAAAACCGAACAATAAAATCTTAAAAGGAAGACCGTTGAGGCATTATTGTCGCATGTGTTGAATCCATCATCATGGCGGTGTAGGATTCTCTGATCCATGGAGCAAAGAAATTTTGCAGTGTATATCCATGCATTAATAGTATACATCTAACTATGTATCATAAATTCATTAGTGTTATAGAACAAGTATCTATCCATGAATCAGCAGCAACAAAAAAATTACATACTACAACATAAACAAATAAAAAATGGAACCTTGTGCTCATAATTTTGCATTATGTTTCTATCTGAGTTAGAAAATCAGGCAGTGAGCATATGGGTGGATGACATTGTGATAATTTTGGTTCTTCGATGGTTGAAGCATCTTTTTTGTTTTTTTGTGTATACAGTGGTTATGAGTGAAAAACTTGTCACTTGATGAAGCATATGAAAAAGGATTGGAGTTGTGAAAATACACCTTTTGCTCTTTTATTTCTCTCCCAATACCCTTTTAGTCCGGCATTAGATATTCCTTTAAGGCGCATTTTGACATGATCATTCAGATTCAATTCATTATTCACAACTTATTTATTTATTTTTTTTGTTGTCTCCTTGACTGAGGACCTTTAACAATAAATAGGTCTTCGATATCCAATGACAATTTTTTCATAGACTCTTCATGTGCTGCTCAACTTCTAGATTTCCCTTTGCTTTATTGGTAATTTGATATGCAAATTTCTACATATGTTTTTAAAATATTAGGTCGCCTTTAATATCATTCGAGGTTTGTGACTACTGCAAATGCTTGTATCCATAACTGTTATATACATGTCTTTTTGCATTTTCAAACCATCTCAATAGGAGATATTTATCGGGTATCTTCTTAACATGTAGAAAGTTCAGGACTTATAGAAATTGTGCACATAGTAGCCCCATCATTTCGAACTTTCTGCAACTGCACTAAATATCAAAACTCAAACTATTAAAATTTACCTAAGTAGTGTTTGTCCTATGATCATCCAAATTCTTAATGAAAAATTCAGTTTCATTATTTAGAGAGACATGTAATTGAAGACCACATGATCCTCTCAAACATAATGTATAGCTTCCTTGAGTAAAATGCAGTTGCCAGCCTCAGTATTGGGCTGCTTTTTCACAACATGAGTAATCACAGATTGATCGCACTTGAAATCCTCGTCTCTCTCGTTACGCCTCCATGTTCTCATGATATTTTTAATGCCCAAAAAACAATTTATAATAGAACTTATGGGCTTTGAGACACCATGATAGATGTTATTGGTTGTATCACCTCTCTGGGTCAGTAAAATTCTCATTCCAAATACATCCTTATTAAAAGTCATAGACCACTTATGTCTAATCTTGTACATCTCATCTAGCCACACATTGTCTTTTTGATTATCTGTCTCAATAATCACCTCTAATGTATCGTCAAAGTCCTCTTCAGACTTGCATTTGCTTAAAATTTTATAAAAAAGATCACTGACTATCTTATTCACCACCCCTCCTTGAACCTTTGTAGGTAATTTCTTATATATGTGCCACGGACATAATCTATGTCATGTATTTGGTAAAATCTCTGTTATAGCTCTACTCATTGTCTAATCCTGATCAGTGTAGATTTTTATTGGATGATTATCACCCATGATGTAGATAAAATGTTTAAAAAAACATTTAAACGAGTGCACTATCTCCTCTGACAAGAATTCGACTCCAAAGAGTACATTATGCCAATTGCGGTTAACACCAACAATAGAAGCACAACATAAGTATTTATTTAATTTATAACTCGTATAAAAAATAATGGCATCTCTAAAGTAGTCATAATCAAGCATGGATGTCCTGCCACTTCAAAAAAACTCATCAACCTACCACTCTCATCAGTTTCAAAATGTCATTCAAACATGTTATCCTCAGCACGTCTCTCTATGAACAACTGTAATAAAACATTGGCATCACCATTTTCAATAATATATCTCTTCTCTCTTTGAATGAATTGAAAGCATCTCTCTTTGTACATTTCAGGTTTTCTACACCCCCAACTTCTTTGGTAATAAAGTTAAACACGTTTTTAGGTCTTATCCCAGACAGTGTCATCGATCTAAGCACATCTACATGGACTTCACCTATCTTTCTTCTGGAACGTAACAAGTGCTTATCACTAGGGTTTACTAATGAGTGGTTATGAGATTCAATGAAGTTTTTGACTTTCCAATTGCCTTCCTCATCAACTGCGTATCGAATCATTGTAGGGCAACTACTTCTTGTGTCTGCTCTTTTGTATTTAGCAGTTTCTGTGATCTTCAGCTCTTTCTTGAAACATGCTTTTCCACATAAGAAGTCCTTTATCTTAATATTCCTGAAGTTAGGCCAAAACATAGCATGCTCCTTACGAACTCTAAATTCAATATGATGAGCGTAAGCACAAAATACTTCATAAGCTTCTTTCTCATTGTGGACCATCGTTTGAAGTAGTATGTTTGGTGTTTGCTCGATACAAGTAGCTTCACTCTCTCCAAACTGCACACAAGAGTATTAATGTTAAACTCAATAAACAACTCAAAAAACAACCCTAAACTCTCATTTTTTCCTTACATAATAAGGATTCATTAGTTTTAACAAAATTATGAAGCTAAATATCCTATATTAAACTCTAATAATCAGAGTTTAACCCTCAAAAAATAACCATAAAACCATACATCTCTATAAACATGCACCTCCAAAAACTTAATTATTTTTTATTAGCTATTGAGCTGTGATTATTGGTATTTAATGTAGGATATTTACTTCACTGTTTTTATAAAATCTTAAAGCCATGCACCTCTACAAACATACCTCAAAAAACATACACCTCCAAAAATACCTAAATCCTACAAATAAGAAGACCCTAACAACAAACAATATTATTATAAAAACTTAAGCAATGTCTCCCAAAAAAAAAAAATCTCCAAACGCACCTCCACTTTAACATCCCCTCCTTCTCTCTTGGCAGGATAACTCTCTTCTTCTCCTTCCAATTTGTACATAAAATGGTAGTTTGTGTTTCTGCAGTCCATCTTGAACTTCAACTGGTTAAGGTGCTGCTGCAGAAGAAAATGACGTCAGAAAATAGAGAATATGACCAATAAAACAATAAACCCTAGCAGTTTAAATACCATGATTCATGCGCGCTCTAATTTTTAATCTTGTACATTGCAGTTATACTCAGGTTACACACGCAGTTCCAATGTGATGGGCTTAATAGTTTGTTACATCGCAGTTACAACCGAGTTACATGGAGGGTATACTCTCGGTACCACGACGACAAGGTTATAGGGAAGCGACACTCAGGTTATATGTGCGATACCGCTGCCTGAGTGGGGAAAGTTATGCATGGCTTACACCGGGATTACAAACACATTACTGGTGGCCAACCACGGGAGGTATTCCATGGGTACAGCGGGGTTACAATTGAGTTACCATTGCGGAATGGGTTCACGGGTTATGCATGACAAAACACCTATTTCTTTTATAAGTTACGAGCGGTGGGACCGCCGATGCATATGTAGCCTCCTCCTAATGGTTATCGTATGCAGCGTTGCGTACGTCTTACATACACAAATTTTTCTCATGTGGAAGAGGGGTGGCGTGCGTTTATTTTTATTATTATTAAGAAATTCTCTTTTTTCTTATTATTATTATTTTAAAATTATTGCTTTATTTAAATTGTTCAATTTATGCATAATTTGAGCTAATTTGAAACCTTATCAAAATATATGTCCTTCCTGATTAAAATCTACGTCCCCGACACAACGACCCAGTTTGTTTCATCATCCGGAGTCACCCAGACAAGTTCGTTGAATATCATACTAATTTAACTACAACTCGCGCGCGTCACGATAAATGAAGTTATTTCAGTCCGAACAGAGTCATTTAATGAGCATATTGTTAACTGATCCTCGTATAAGATACCACCAAAGTTAAACAATTTGCTCTCAAGAAAAGTCAAACATCGCACACATCATGGGGTCCACTTATGACTTTTAAATTTCTATAGGAACTCAACATGAGCTCTATAACGTCGGCTTTAATCAACTCAACTAAATGTGGAGGATTTAAAACCGCCTACATGAAACTTCAAGGAGCAAGGAAATGGATTGAATTTCTAAATACTATGGGTCCCAGTCTGGTCCCCTAGGAGAGTCAAAAAGGAATTCTTAAGGCTAGATCCTAGGCTCTAAGGAGAGAGAAAGCTTCAAAATTGAGTCCAACACACCGTCACCGCACCACCACCCCAAACATAACCAAAATGGAAGTGGTCATAATGTAGAGTCAAGTTCAAGTGTGTGTGTGTGTGCATGCGCACATGCATGAGTCTATGAAGTGAATGAAAAGTAAGCTCTAGTTTAGAAGAGCAAGAGAAGAGACAAGAAGAAATATGATAAAAATATATTAAAATTTAATAATTTATCACTAAGTTATTAAAATGTTAAATAAATAATATTTTAAATTTTATAATTAAGATTATTATTATTATTTATCTCATGATTATTCAATCTATATTTAATTTTATTATAATATTAATTTAAATATATGTATACATAAAAAGTTGGCTTGTGTTCACTAAATTTCATAAGATTCTTCCCAAGCACGAGCTCGAGCTCAAACAAACTAATCAAGCTTAGCTCAAACCAAGGCATAGGTGGCCTGGTACAGAGCACCATCCTAAGGGGGACTACAGTAGCTCATGTTAATAAGATTTATGGTTAGAAATTATAAAATCCAATCAAACACAAGTTTCATGCATTTATAAAATTTTGGATTTAATAAATCTGAATTTACTAATTTCTACTAACTTTAAGGGCCTGTT
Organism: Phalaenopsis hybrid cultivar; assembly: GCA_002079205.1. Classification (NCBI taxonomy): domain Eukaryota; kingdom Viridiplantae; phylum Streptophyta; class Magnoliopsida; order Asparagales; family Orchidaceae; genus Phalaenopsis; species Phalaenopsis hybrid cultivar. The sequence goes on from JXCR01145689.1 coordinate 14,194, forward strand.
ATGGAAGATTATATGTGCATTTGGCGTTATGAAAACTATGAATGAGTGTTTGTTGTGCACGCTTGTTGGGCGGTGATACACCAAAATAATATACTCTTTTAAGTGCCTATTTTATGCTTATTTTTGTGATATTGCACTTTAAAGAAGGGTAATTTTGTGTTTTTGTCACAGGTATATCATTTTCAGGCATTTGGAGCACAAATGGTAAAAATAACAAAATTTGGAGAAAAAAGAGCCAATTTTGGATTCTGGTGCATCATGTGTCAGATTGGCGCATGATGCGCCATAATGACTTTTTCAAATTAAGGCGGTTCAAGATAAATTTTGCGCAAATTTTTAAAAGGACACTTGTTCTACACACCCCTTGGAGTGATTTAATGCATCTAGACACTTTGGAATGTTCTTTTCTGAAGGGATATGACTCTTGGATCAAATGACACATCTTTTGAATTCAAAAGACTTGACTTTTAGAGGGAATTTTGAAGAAATTTTGAAATCTTTTCCAAAGGAGGCAGCCCAAAATAAAAGAAGAAGACTTCATAGAGTTGGAGATGAGGCTTTTGTGTGTGACGTGAGAGAGAGAGAGAAAGTGGCATGAGGGTTAGAGAGAAAGAGAAGAGGAGATTTTCTTCTAGTTTTGTAAGAGGAGAGAAAATGTGAGAGATTTCTTATTCATTACATTTTTAAGAGAGAATTGAGAGTGACTGTAAAGAGAGAAAGACTTGGAAAGAACTTATAGGGATTTGCTTGGGAAGGATTGTGAGATAAGTTGTATTTTATTTTTTTTATATTGTAAACTTATTTTTATATATGAAATTCATGTTTTATCATATCCTTCTCATGAATTCTGAGTAGTCTTCTTTATCCTTCTCCCTAATTTGAAGATATGATTTTGTGAAGAATTGATTTTGTTTTCTATGATTTTAAATAATAATAATTTATGATGATTTGAACTCCAATCTTCGTTTACTTTTCAATTTGACTAATTGAAATGTTAAAATTTGTTGAAAGACATATGTTCTTAAAGGATATATGATTTCTACAACATGGGGAGAATCACATTTGATTTCATGGGAGAGTATGTCATCCATGGGATTGGGTGCAAATAAATATGGAAATATACTTTTGTTGGATGTAGAATTGAAGATTTTAAAGTGATAAATTAAAACCCTCAATTTGGTTCAGTTGATTGGAAATTAATGTGAGATTGTTAACCCTCAGGGAAGGGAGTAGTGGGAGCTCTGGAGTGGCAACTTGTATCATTCCAGCTTAACCACAAAACTAGGGACCAAACTTTGGATTAGTCAATATTTTTTATAGCACTCGGAAAAGGGTAAGGAATAGGATTGCTCCTATTTGGCATAAAATAGTACATATATATATATATATATATATATATNGCGCCGACAACCGTTCACCAGAATCTTCCCAAGAAACCACATTAAAAATTTTGAGAATTGAGTCTACAAGGATGTCAGCAAGTCACTTTCTCCTCGCCAAATGTTGCTAAACAAATTCCCTCCATCCAGAATTTAATTAGACCTCAGAGCCTCTAAAGCCCTCCGACTGAAAATAAATGGCCTTGTCCTCAAGACTTGTGTAACTCTTTAGAACGCTTACCCTCTCAAGCACCTCTCTGTGCCACAACTCCACCTTGGTCTTTAAGAGAGAAAGTTGACTCATGAAGTTGCATCCCGCTGCCAACAGCATTTCTTGTTGAACCACCAAAGATGACCTCCATTAGCCACTATTTGAATTGGTATATTCCTTACTACATTTGACAACTCAACCCCTTCAGTAGACTCTAGTACCACCTCTACGTTGGGGAGGCCACCTACCATCAAGGCCATCACTAATGAGCAGAAAAAGGAGCAAAATTCATGATAACCTCTTCAAGCCTTCACAAGGGCCTCGGCTTGTTAACATTCTCACCTCTCATGACTGTCGTAGGCGCACTCTCCTTCTCACCGTTAAAAGAGGGAGCAATGAGGTGGTGTCATTTCAAATCACAAGCCAAAGCCAAGGAATTCTGTGACATACTCATTGAAATTGCAGCAAGGTCATTGTAAACCTGATTGATTCATCACCCCATAGTTTGCTCACATAATGATATTTTATAAATCAATTTAGTAGAAAAAAATTAAAGGAGGTGATTGGCGTAAAAAAATTCAGTTTGCCGCCAACCACGATCCCAATTGAAACCTCTGCCTCAAAGACAACTTCCATCTTTTGAGATGACTTGTCATCGGGGCCAAGTTAAAATTAAAAAAATAACATAACATAACATCAATAGAATCACTAAAAAATTAATAAAATGTCCTTTATGCAAACCAACATACTGGAGTTAACCCAAATCACAATAGAAACGAAAATATTATCGTTGAAGTTCAAATATGTTACAATGACGATTCTTCAAAACAAAAAATAAATGATAACAAACATAAAACACCCCAGGATGACAGCGACGGAGTAAGTGACAGCTGGCCAGCAGGTAGATATGCTAGTAGGAGATGGCAATAGCAGGGTCGTTGGAAGGCAGTTTTGACAAGAAGTGGAAGCCAGGGGAAAGGTTGCGGTAGTTGACAGTGACTTGGATGGGTTGGCGGCAGCCCTGAACAGGCTGGAGGAGCTGCGAGGGCAGCTGGAGCGATGGGATGGGATGGGATGGAATGTGGTAACAATAAATGAGAGGGATTTGGATTGGTGGAAATAGCAGGGGTTGTGGGATGGGAATATGGTAACAATGGGGAGGTGTTGAGATGAATTGCGGCAGCAAGAGATGGGGTTTACAGTTGACGACAGAGAAACAATAGAGTTGGAGCGTAGGGAAGGTGGGAGTAAGCTGTTAAAAGAAAGGGGAATAAGAAATGATACACACCACCTCATGATGAGTTATAGCCGAAACACCTTCTTGCGATCAGATATTACCCGAGAATAGAAAAGGGGACGTCAGAGGTTGTCCTGACAGAATTCTCAAAGCCAAAACTGAACCCTAATGAGAATAAAATTTAAATATATATATATATATATATAGTAAATAACCACTCCTCTTGGGTGGCAACTCTAACCCAAACATATTGGACAGCCAACCCCGCGCTCCTCTCAGCTAAATCAATTTGGCTAGATACAGTCGATTCAACCCCTAACCCAAACATATATATAGTAGAAAACTAGAATAGGGAGGCCACTCCACTTGGGCGGCAACCCTAACCAAAACATATGAGACAGCTAGCCCTGCGCTTCTCTCAGCAAAACCGATTTGGCTGGGTACAGCCAAATCAGCCCCTAACCAAAACATATATATATAGTAGATAACTAGAAGAGGGAAGTCACTCCTCTTGGACGGTAACCCTAACCCAAACATATGAGACAACCAACCCAGCGCTTCTCTCAGTTGAACCGATTTGGTTGGGTAAGACCATTTATGGTAGCTAAAATATTCTGACGTGTACAAAATGCTAAAAAAATCAAATTAATAAATACAACCTTATACTGGCTATTCTAAATTTCACTACTTGCTATTTTTGTGCGCTTTAAATGCCAATTATTGCACTAACAAGCCATAACAAGGTAATGAACTTAGGCATACAAAAAACTCATAAATAAAAATAAGATTTTTTATCATTCTCTTATTCTTTTTGTGATCATATTTCAAATACATAAGGAAATTAGAGGACTAAATGTAGAACCTAAAGGCAGATTGGCCAACTAGGTCAAAGTAGTGGATCACCAATCTAGGTTCAAGACGTTCGCTCGCTAGTATCAAGGCAGACACCTCATCCGGTGTGTAGGTATATGACGACCAAGCAATATGTATGCAAATATATCTATAAAGCTCATAAATAACCAGTCTTAACAACCAAGACAATCACCGTAGCCAAGAGAGCTAGTCGACAATTATCATTGGATAAGCCAACAACTTTTCCAAGTTCAAGAACTGACAATCAGTCAATGTCTAAGTCTTTAGGCTATACACCACTTAAATTTTTTNACTAACCCAAACATATGAGGCAGGCAGCCCTGCGCTTCTCTCAGCCAAACCGATTTGGCTGGGTACAGCCGATTCAGCCCCTAACCAAAACATATATATAGTAGATAACTAGAAGAGGGAAGTCACTCCTCTTGGACGGCAACCCTAGCCCAAACATATGAAACAACCAACCCAGCGCTTCTCTCAGCTGAACCGATTTGGTTGGGTAAGACCATTTAAGGTAGCTAAAATATGTTGACGTGTACAAAATGCTAAAAAAAATCAAACTAATAAATATAACCTTATACTGGCTATACTAAATTTCACTAATTGCTATTTTTGTGAGCTTTAAATGCCAATTATTGCACTAACAAGCCATAACAAGGTAATGAACTTGAGCATACAAAAAAAAAAACTCATAAATAAAAATAAGATTTTTTATCATTCTCTTATTCTTTTTGTGATCATATTTCAAATACATAAGGAAATTAGAGGACTAAATGTAGAACCTAAAGGCAGGCTGGCCAACTAGGTCAAAGTGGTGGATCACCAATCTAGGTTCAAGATGTTCGCTCGCTAGTATCAAGGCAGACACATCATCCGGTGTGTACCTATATGACGACCGAGCAATATGTATGCAGATATATCTATAAAGCTCATAAATAACCAGTCTTAACAGCCAAGACAATCACCGTAGCCAAGAGAGCTAGTAGACAATTATCATTGGATAAGCCAACGACTTTTCCAAGTTCAAGAACTGACAATCAGTCAATGTCTAAGTCTTTAGGCTATACACCACTTGAACTTTTTTATACTGACATGTATAACACATTTTGTAGCCATTTTTAAAGGTCTCAAAACCTCAATCCTCACCTATAAATAAGGAATCACCGGAAGGGTAAAAGTCTCTTATTTTGTACAGTTATGCAACCTTGTGTGCTCGAGCCTAGAATTATTGTTGAGCTAATAATGAATTTTCATTTTTTTTTTCTTATAGCTTTCCTCCATGCTCCTCTTATCCATCTCCTCTTTTCCTCTAGAATAGTAAAGAGGTTCTGACATAACTCATTGATCGATAAAACAAGATCCAACAATGTGCATTTTTTTTTTGGGCATTACATCATATCGCATTACCAAACCATCGAACCGAACATGTCAAACATCACTTAGGAAGAAATAAATCAAATAACCATTTAGTTTTAACAATCATATAAACATAATATTTTTTTCCCATTTTGCATGGTGACTAGAATCCGCAACAAGAAAGTAAATTCTCAAGTTATACAAAAAATAAAAATACTCAATCCCTGAGCAACAGGTTTCATAAAAGCATATAGGTGATACCTTTATTGTTGATTCCAACGTATTCCTGTAATCAAGATTTTCATCGGGCATAGGGCTTGAATATAAAGCACCAGATGAGGCCTACATTAGTTTTAAAAAAAATCATCAACTGAGCTTAAGCAAATATATAATTCAAAAAAAAATTGTGAACAGTTAAATCGAAGATCACAATTGCTTTTCTCAATAAAGTGCTCCACATGCAATGTTAATAATAAAATTGATTTCCATTTCTACCTGTGTTAACTCTTGAATATATATGGCGCTCCATAATACAGCTGGCTTGGATGCTCCAACATTTTCATTATTTACAGCTATTCCGTCAAAACTATTCGAGTCAGGAACAGTGAAAAGTGTTTTGATGGCAGCATGTATACATTCTTTTCCAAGACTAGCATCATCACAGGGAGTTGAAAGATAAACCAAAAACCTACAAAGTAGTCATGAATTTTAAATTCAGGCTCCGATGCACCATATGTTGAGAGCGTGCTGAACTTGGTCAATCCATGCAAATAGGATTCAGCAGTAAAGAATTTACAAAAGCATTCTGGCATTGAATGCATTTATAAAATAAAAGGTTAAATTTCTACAAAGAAAGAACTTACATTCCAGAAGGGCATATTGCCACATTGCTGCATAATTGAAGAACTCGCACGGTTGTTGACTGCTGAGAGAACAAAGCTGACAGAACAAGCTTCAGACAACACTTCTGAACTAAAAATTGTGAATTGCAAAAAATGATGAACGCGGAAAATAGCCAGTAGCCAAGGAATATCCATCCCAGACAGAAAAAGTAAGCAATGTAAAGAAGCATGAACATTACATCTAGGGGGGAAGATAACGAGAATGTTAGAAGAATCATGCTGAATGGCGCTACTTGTTATGATTATTCCTTTAGCAACCTTGCTAGCTAGGTTTGACCCATCCAAAACTTTATGATCGATTAAGGGTAAGAATGACGATGAAACTGTAAACGATGGATCCATAACAAATTGATGACTAAAAATCTCCTGACCAGAAGCTAATCTAACACCTTTATATTGATTGCTTACCTGCATCACCACAATGATAGCTTGCATAGTAAGCAGAAATTGGAAAAGTTAACAATGGAAAACAGAAAGAAATGGCATGATTATAGAAGCCAACAAGAAACATAGCCTTATTATCTTATGATCCAAATGCAGCAGCAAATAATACATAATAAAATCTTCAAAAAATTTGAAGACCAAGACTAAAATATACCTCATAAAGAAATATCCAAAATCTGTAAGAATGACTATCGAATAATTTCATACAATTTAGCAATACCAAAAGTAGAATTTTAATAGGGCATTAGATTAGGTCCACTATACCTTTTCAAAAAGAAGAGATTTCACGGGCATACGCAACACCTGGACAAGTCAAAATGAAATGAAGGTCATGACTACACAGTTTAAACAGTAAACTATAGTATCATATCCAAATGCGAAATTAACCAATGGTGCCAATAATGATTGCATATCAAAGTAAAAATAAGAAACAGCGGACTTACATACAGAGTCCCTTTGACAGCGGCACATCGACAAAATGCTTGAGGAATTTCCCCATGGCCATAAATGGGATAGATAAATGCCCCAACCGAATTGGTTAACCTGCCATTGTCCGGGTAAGCAGGGATACATAAGGTTAAAATAATTGCAACAAAATTTTGGAGGCCAAATATGCAAATGAATCAAATAAATCATGCTTTAGCAACTTTATCTAAAAAGGTACACCAAAATTAAAAGGCATTTGCTTTACAAGATAGCAACTCACAAAGAAAGTATACTTGGTGAATAGCACGAAAAATTATCATTAGGATATTATATCTTCAGTAACACACTTGTTCCTTAATACCATAAACATACTTTATCTGTCTATTCAATGTAAAAAATTTCTTTTATCATTTACATAAAAAAAGGTCTATCCAATGGAAATACACTGCGAGATGAGAAGGGGGTGTCCCAAAACAATCATAGACAAATGAGAGATGGTCAGAAGGATGATAATTAAATTAATAATGTGAATGCTCATGGCAGAGATTAAGTGAAAGTTGACGAGGAATTGAAATCTTTGGAAGATAGTTTATGCGTCAAGTGGAAATTTGGGAACTTAATCAGCAAAAAAGAGTGCACATAAGAACTTTACCAGAGCTTTGCTAAATGATTGCTCGCTAATAACAGTAGTTGACAATTGTTGGTAAAAAAACATCTCAATATGCACTTGGTCTAAGGATGATGATAACCCAACAAGAAAAACAAAAATCACAGTTCAAAAGTGGCTTGATTAAATTAATTCAATTGCCACCATGAACTTTATTCCGAGACCATCAACACCATAAAGTTGAGGCAATGACAACGAGGGCTTTTGATACAACGATTCATAGAAGCATCCAGCTAATCTTTAAGTTTTGAAATTAATTAAAGGTTGGCTTGGATATTATGTACATATTCATGGGAAATGCAAGCAACTTAAATGATTCAACAAAGATCTAAATCATTTACTAGTCAAGCGAAGAGTTGCAATAATTTTTTTTTTTTTCATTTATATTTGGATCGCCAGATACAAAGAAATCTAATATGAGGATGCTAAATAGCAAAGAAGAAACTAAGCACCTAAATAGAGATGGGCAAGGGCGGGTTGATTGTCATTACCTCCCAAGTGATGAAATATAAAGAGCAATCCTCTCTATTCCTTCCTTGGTCTTGACTATATGTCTATAATCACCTCCATCATCTTGGTCAAAAGTAGACAATGCAATGGAATACAATATAATCCTACAAAACCAAGAATGTGAAACCTTACGGATCAGCTAAAAACTCTGTAGTGCATTAGTAACAGGTTTGTTTTGCATCAATAACAATGTTGTTAATCAGAATTAGGAAAAGAAAAATTCAAGCAATCAAATGCTAAAAAAAATTGACTTCCAAGATAAACTAGTTTCGATCTTAAAAAAGATGTCACTCACTATTCAATGAGCTAAACCAGTAGAAAAAGTAAATAACAGAGTACCATCATGAAAATAATCATTAGATTCAAATGTCAAAGTAATTAAGCGGGAAACGTAATTTAGTATAGCTCCAAAATAGCAAATTGAAATAAGCTCTTTGTTTACAAGAAAAAAAAATCTATAAAATAAAACAACTTTGAGTAAAAATTTCAAAGAAAACATCTCTCTCACTCTATTTCACTCTCTGTGTGTGTGCTTGCCCACACATATTTATTGTTGCCGGTTGTGTAAAAGAGTCAAGCCAGAGTAAGTTTGATATTTTTGTGTTCAACTTGTTAGATTTTTATTTTATTCAATTTTAGCTTATGTTCCATTTAGTTCATAAACATCATGTTGGAGTTTAATCTGTCCTAACCAATGAGCATGCTCAGAGAATGTTTAGCTTGAATTATAAGAAGTTAAAAAATAATTACATGCTGCCATTGATTTAGAATTCAATTATTATGATTAGCGTATACTAAGCAAAAGAATTAATATAATTCAAAAACATAAGTATAAATAAATATAATTATATTACTTTTATACAAAAAAATTAACGAGCTTCAAAAAAAGGAAAACAAATATTGCAGGTGCACAAGTCGATTAAGGCCATTGATGTGTAATTTACGTTCTTATCTTGGGGGGAAGCTTCTGCTTGTCGAGGAAATCTGCAAATGGTATCTCCAAGTCTTCCNAACTATCGCATAATTTCATACAATTTAGCAATACCAAAAGTAGAATTTTAATAGGGCATTAGATTAGGTCCACTATACCTTTTCAAAAAGAAGAGATTTCACGGGCATACGCAACACCTGGACAAGTCAAAATGAAATGAAGGTCATGATCACACAGTAACCTATAGTATAAAATCCAAATGTGAAATTAACCAATGGTGCCAATAATGATTGCATATAAAAGTAAAAAAGAGAAACAGCGGACTTACATACAGAGTCCCTTTGACGGCAGCACATCGACAAAATGCTTGAGGAATTTCCCCATGGCCATAAATGGGATAGATAAATGCCCCAACCGAATTGGTTAACCTGCCATTGTCCGGGTAAGCAGGGATACATAAGGTTAAAATAATTGCAACAAAATTTTGGAAGCCAAATATGCAAATGAATCAAGTAAATCATGCTTTAGCAACTTTATCAAAAAGGGTACACCAACATTAAAAGGCATTTGGTTTACAAGATGGCAACTCACAAAGAAAGTATACTTGGTGAATAGCACGAAAAGTTATCATTAGGATATTATATCTTCAGTAACACACTTGTTCCTCAATACCATAAACATACTTTATCTGTCTATGCAATGTAAAAAATTTCTTTTACCATTTACATAAAAGAAGGTCTATCCAATGGAAATACACTGTGAGATGAGAAGGGGGTGTCCCAAAACAATCATAGACAAATGAGAGATGGTCAGAAGGATGATAATTAAAGTAATAATTTGAATGCTCATGGCAGAGATTAAGTGAAAGTTGACTAGGAATTGAAATCTTTGGAAGATAATTTATGCGTCAAGTGGAAATTTGGGAACTTAATCAGCAAAAAAGAGTACACATAAGAACTTTGCCAGAGCTTTGCTAAATGGTTGCTCGCTAATAACAGTAGTTGACGATTGTTGGTAAAAGAACATCTCAATATGCACTTGGTCTAACGATGATGATAACCCAACAAGAAAAACAAAAATCACAGTTCAAAATTGGCTTGATTAAATTAATTCAATTTCCACCATGAACTTTATTCCGAGACCATCAACACCATAAAGTTGAGACAATGACAACGAGGGCTTTTGATACGACGATGCATAGAAGCATCCAACAAATCTTTAAGTTTTGAAATTAATTAAAGGTTGGCTTGGATTTATGTACATGTTCATGAGAAATGCAAGCCGCTTAAATGATTCAACAAAGATCTAAATCATTCACTAGTCAACCGAAGAGTTGCAATATTTTTTTTTTTTTCATTTATATTTGGATCGCCAGATACAAAGAAATCTAATATGAGGATGCTAAATAGCAAAGAAGAAACTAAGCACCTAAATAGAGATGGGCAAGGGGGTGTTGATTGTCATTACCTCCCAAGTGATGAAATATAAAGGGCAATCCTCTCTATTCCTTCCTTTGTCTTGACTATATGTCTATAATCACCTCCATCATCTTGGTCAAAAGTAGCCAACGCAATAGAATACAATATAATCCTACAAAACCAAGAACGTGTAACCTTACGAATCAGCTAATAACTCTGTAGTGCATTAGTAACAAGTTTGTTTTGCATGAATAACAACGTTGTTAATCAGAAGTAGGGAAAGAAAAATTCAAGCAATCAAATGCTAAAAAAAATTGACTTCCAAGATAAACTAGTTTCAATCTTAAAAAAGATGTCGCTCACTATTCAATGAGCTAAACCAGTAGAAAAAGTAAATAACAGAGTACCATCATGAAAATAATCATTAGATNGGTTTGTTTTGCATCAATAACAACATTGTTAATCAAAAGTAGGAAAAGAAAAATTCAAGCAATCAAATGCTAAAAAAAATTGACTTCCAAGATAAACTAGTTTCGATCTTAAAAAAGATGTCACTCGCTATTCAATGAGCTAAACCAGTAGAAAAAGGAAATAATAGAGTACCATCATGAAAATAATCATTAGATTCAAATGTCAAAATAACTAAGCGGGAAACGTAATTAGGTATAGCTCCAAAATAGCAAATTGAAATAAGCACTTTGTTTACAAGGAAAAAAAATCTATAAAATAAAACAACTTTGAGTAAAAATTTCAAAGAAAACATCTCTCTCACTCTATTTCACNATAATTAAGCGGGAAACGTAATTTAGTATAGCTCCAAAATAGCAAATTGAAATAAGCACTTTGTTTACAAGAAAAAAAAATCTATAAAATAAAACAACTTTGAGTAAAAATTTCAAAGAAAACATCTCTCTCACTCTATTTCACTCTTTCTGTGTGTGTGCTTGACCAAACATATTTATTGTTGCCGGTTGTGTAAAAGAGTCAAGCCAGAGTAAGTTTGATATTTTTGTGTTCAACTTGTNCCCACACATATTTATTGTTGCCGGTTGTGTAAAAGAGTCAAGGCAGAGTAAGTTTGATATTTTTGTGTTCAACTTGTTAGATTTTTATTTTATTCAATTTTAGCTTATGTTCCATTTAGTTCATAAACATCATGTTGGAGTTTAATTTGTCCTAACCCAATGAGCTTGCAAAGAGAATGTTTAGCTTGAATTATAAGAAATTAAAAAATAATTACATGCTGCCATTGATTTAGAATTCAATTATTATGATTAGCGTATACTAAGCAAAAGAANTCAGAGAATGTTTTGCTTGAATTATAAGAAACTAAAGAATAATTACATGCTGCCATTGATTTAGAATTCAATTATTATGATTAGCGTATACTAAGCAAAAGAATTAATATAATTCAAAAACATAAGTATAAATAAATATAATTATATTACTTTTATACAAAAAAATTAACAAGCTTTAAAAAAAGGAAAACAAATATTGCAGGTGCATAAGTCGATTAAGGCCATTGATGTGTTATTTACGTTCTTATCTTGGGGGGAAGCTTCTGCTTGTCGAGGAAATCTGCAAATGGTATCTCCAAGTCTTCCGGTGATATCGCAAAAGCTTCCTCAGACTCCGATTCGATGTGGCCCTGCACCAGCTTTAAAAACCTCATCATCTGGCTCTTCTCCGCTCGGGAAAGGTTCTGATCACGGAAGATGGCCTGCCTTGAGTCCGGCACAGAGCATAGTTGCCCGTCCCAATATATCAAACTCCCTTCCACGCTCTTAAACTCAACATGATGGCTGGCACCCGACCGCAACATCAGATCAACCGCCCTGTCCGCGCAGTAGAAAACCCTAGGCCCCGGTAAATCCACAATGAAGCTTTTCGAAGGCTCCGGCATCGGCAAGTCGGCGATCTCGACCTCCGAGTACACGCAACGACTTTCCAAGTCGACGAAGTGGTAAGGGGAAGAGGAAACAGATCCATCGGATGAAGGTTCAGAAGGGAGGGGAGGGATGAATTGGAGGAAGGAGGAGAAGGAGGGAAGGGGGAGAGAGGCGAAGTGGGAACCGTAATAGGAGTTGGGATCGAGGTGGAGGACAAGTTTCCCGGCGGCAGAAGCGGCCGCGGCGATGACGGCTTCGGGGAGACCGCTGCCGTACACGATGAGGTCGAAGTGGTGAGGGTCGATGGTGGGGTACTCGAGGGAATATGAGGATTTGTCTGCCATTGTAGGGTTACGACTGATGAAGCCCGAGACAGCCTTGAGAGTACAATCAGAGGGGAGCACGAGCTGGACGAACGGTTGGGCTAGGGCTGCTAATCAAGCTTACCATGATAATCGAATTTAACAGTTTTTTAATAAAAGGATAATTTTTATATATAACATTTAATTTTTTTTATTTATACAATTAGTAGTCATTTTTATACTTTAAAACTGATATATTTATGTGTTTCGGTACGACCCTAGTGCTACACGTTAATTCAAATCAAGTATCCGACAACGGCGCCAAAAACTAAACCTGACCCGCAATTACGCAGTAATTTAACTTCCAAAAAATAACTAGAAACTTGACCCAATTTATTTTTAACTGCTAGTGTGCAAAATCGATATGTTATAAAATTTAAAATTTTTTATTAATAGTTTACTCACTATGATACTACATAAGTATACATATCGTTTCAAGTAATATAGATTTCTTTTTTTAAAACTCTAATATCAATCCCATGGAGAAACGAAGTAAAAAATCCCTTGGGATAATTCTAGTCTACTACGCTCAGGTCTTAGTTTCAAATTTTTGAAAAGTGGTTTTCCTAAATTCTATAATTTCACTAAAATTATAATTAAGTAAATTAAATAAAAAACCAAATTAAGGAGAGTGGTTCAATTTTGGAAAGATCTTAAAGAATTAAAATCTCTTTCCCCTTGTGATGAGATTATAAACTATGTAGAAATCAAAATGTTAGAAGGTTTAAATGAAGCATTGTGACAAATAGAAGCATACATATTATTTACCCCCTCTCAATTCATGTAAAGAACGTTGGCTAATTTAAAGTTTGTTCCAGCTTGTGTAGTGGTGCTGAGTAGATTCTGGTCTCTCACTTCGAGATTATCTACTGTGCCCTCTCTATAGGACCTACTAAGGACTCTTAGATCCAAACTCCAAACTGAATTGATAAAAGAATCTAGCACGTCATCATAGAAACATTAATTCTACGCTCATTAAAACTTTTCTCCCTATTTCTTTGCACTTTTCTATGACGATCGTGATGACTCTTTTCAAAGTTAAGTATGGTATTCATTGGTTGAGTGAATCATAGCCCTCCCAGGTCATGTTTCGCAACATATTTTAACCTCACATGTGGCCAGTTTGCAAAGTCAACGAAGAACCGGTGAAAATACCATCACAATTTTGGGAAAAAAAAATCTTCAAACAATTAAATCCCACACATGATTAAATATCATCATCACAAGGAGAAAGAGTAAGGAAAACTACTCACTAAGCATTGAGAAAATACAACAGAAAAACTTTGTTTAAATTAAAGCAAATTCAATAGAAAAGTTTTTACAACAATTAAAGATAATGAAAAACACGATACTTAGCTTTTTACTCTAAAATAAATATGAAAATCCCTCCAACAAAGCTTCATACTGATCCACACAAAGTCCTAGCAATTCCTTTTAGATATCTCTCAAAATCTATCATCAATCTCTCTAGAAAGGTAAAAAATCTATATTCTTACTCCTATCTACGAACTCTGAATATTATTGGAAGTTCTAAAGTTTGAAATGTCAAAAGGTGTCTTCTCAAGTGTCAAATGGTGTTTTTTAACTCCAAAAATCGGGCAAAAACCATCCAAAAACAGTTTCTAGCACTATGGCACCAGAATCGGTGCTATAGCGCCAGTTTCTCAACATGAATGACNATCTAGAAAGGTAAAAAATCTATATTCTTACTCCTATCTACGAACTCTGAATATTCTTGGAAGTTCTAAAGTTTGAAATGTCAAAAGGTGTCTTCTCAAGTGTCAAATGATGTTTTTTAACTCCAAAAATCGGGCAAAAACATCCAAAAACAGTTTCTAGCACTATGGCACCAGAATCGGTGCTATAGCGCCAGTTTCTCAACATGAATGACGAAAGAATCTGGCGTTATAGCGTCACCCTTGCTGGCAGCACCCCAATTTAGTTTCGTTTCGTTTTGTTTTGCCCCGTTTCAGCTCTAATCTGCCCCAAATGTTATACCTACAAAATAAACATGAAAATAACATTTATTTAAAGTGTAATTTCATTCAAAAATATGTGTTAAATGTTAAGGAGATTAAACATAGAAAGACATATCAAAATGCGTCAAATCATAATTTTCTTCCTTGCTCGATTTCACTCCAAATTACACTATTTTCCTTCGTTTTCGCTAAAACTCCATTTCTTGCCCATGTAATAAAAAACATACAAAATATCTTCCTTTAAAATGCAATATCATCAAAAAAGTGCAAAAAATGTACATTAAATGTATATTAAAAACAGGTAATTTTAAGGTGTATTAATTCCCCCAAACTTAAACATTAGTTGTCCTCAAGTAACACTATAGCTTTTAAAACTAAAATTGTTAACTTATGGTAGTGGATTTCTTTTAGATGACCTAAAATTTATTTTAGAAATGTTATAGTCCTACTTAGAAGAATTTTTAGTAAAGTAGATGATGTCTAAGGTATCATAATAGTTAGTAAATTTAAGAATATTGATTTTCTATTTAATCAGACACAATTGAAATTAGTCCACACTTTGGATTTTTNATTTTAGAAATGTTATAGTCCAACTTAGAAGAATTTTTAGTAAAGTAGATGATGTCTAAGGTATCATAATATTTAGTAAATTTAAGAATATTGATTTTCTATTTAATCAGACACAATTGAAATTAGTCCACACTTTGGATTTTTAGAAAAATATTAATTTCAGAATTAATGAATTATATAATGAAAATAATTTTTACTATTGCTTTACAAGCCTAAGCATATGATTGATTTTAAGTTTTCTTCCTTAGAAAGATTCAAGTGAAATCAATTTTTAATTAGGTTCTATTCCTCAAGCTTCTCCTCCCTTGTCATATTTTTATTTTCTTTTCTTTTTATTTTCTTTTTTTTTCTTTTCTTCTTCTTTTTCTTTTTCTTTTCCTTTTCAGGATCTTTTTAATCCCAACTTTTTTTCTAAAGTGAGGATTATATTATCTAGATAGGTCTTTAATGATTTGAATTTTACGATCACTTTTCTAAAGTTAAAAACTTATTTTCCATCCTTCACTTAAAATGTAGTATTTGAAAAATAATTTTTAATAGATTCTAAATTCTTCAAAAAGTTATATTTTAAAAATCTTTAATTTTTTTTCAAAAATTCAATTTCTTCGATTATAAATAGTAAAATCATTTCCCTAATATTTCCTACTACATCTTAACTTTAGTTTCATCCTTTTTACTATAGTTTCTACCAAGTTTTCTTATTACATTTCTAAAAATCAAAAGTATAGCATCCTAAATATAAAACCGCATACCGCAAGTCATTTTAAAATGATATCAATTTAAGTACAAGCTACCGAGGATAAATAAAGTTTAGTTTTAAAATTATTTTTCTTCCCCCCCCCCTCCTTCCACAAACTTCATTTTTAACATCTATAACATTGAGTACAAAAAGTATAAAAAGAAAGAAAAACAGTTCATAAATTCTATCTACCACAAATGTCTATCTGAAACATCTAATAATATTCATCAGGACATAACAATATATAGTAGAATGTAAATCTAAACTAAACATGTCAGAATAAAATTAAAGTAAAGAAAAGTCTAACTAGCATAACAGATATTAGCAAAATAATATAAATTTAAGTATTCCCTAAGTCCTTTCTATTNGAAGAAAGAAAAACAGTTCATAAATTATATCTACCACAAATGTCTATCTGAAACATCTAATAATATTCATCAGGATATAATAATATATAGTAGAATGTAAATTTAAACTAAACATGTCAGAATAAAATTAAAGTTATGAAAAGTCTAACTAGCATAACAGATATTAGCAAAATAATATAAATTTAAGTATTCCCTAAGTCCTTTCTATTGTTGTAACACAAAACACAAACACACATGATAAATGAAATCAATTTTTTTTAACTCAACACATCTTACTACCTTACCTCCAATTTTAACGGAATCTCTTCACTAATCAATTAAGTATCTGTAAATGTTTTTATAGGGCTTAACCCCATATATTTGATTATCGNTAACTCATCACATCTTACTACCTTACCTCCAATTCTAACAGAATCTCTTCACTAATCAATTAAGTATCTGTAAATGTTTTTATAGGGCTTAACCCCATATATTTGATTATCGCAGATATATTGGCTCACGAGCACAAACCTCAGGCATCACCTTATCCCATTAATTAAGCACTCCAAACAGTTATACGAGTAGTGCAAGATCATCCACATGTTGCACACCAAGTAGGTTCATGACTCCTACCAAATGAAAATATCAACAAAAAAGGAAGTAACAAAATTGAGATGGAATTATCTCTATCCAAACTCAAGATATCTCCAGTAAAACTCAAATTTGATTGAGACCTGAGTCAAAGTAAAATCGTTAATCCAACTACTACAAGAGAACAAATACAAGTCTAACTATAATGAGAAGTTAAGGAATCACCTTCATCATGACACAAAAGATAAATCAAACCACTAACAATCCAAACATCCACCTATAATTAATCAAGCTGACCGATCCACACTAAAACAAACATAATACAACACTAACAATCATGCCTCTCAAGCATATTAAATCAAACCACACTGATAACTGTGGGTTGCCTCTCGTAAAGTGCTTGTTTTAACTTCGCCAGCCCGACAAAGGGTTCCTCTCGGATCAAAATTCCATTTAATTAACATNGGAAGTAACAAAATTGAGATGGAATTATCTCTGTCCAAACTCAAGATATCTCCAGTAAAACTCAAATTTGATTGAGACCCGAGTCAAAGTAAAATCGTTAATCCAACTACTACAAGAGAACAAATACAAGTCTAACTATAATGAGAAGTTAAGGAATCACCTTCATCATGACACAAAAGATAAATCAAACCACTAACAATCCAAACATCCACCTATAATTAATCAAGCTGACCGATCCACACTAAAACAAACATAATACAACACTAACAATCATGTCTCTCAAGCATATTAAATCAAACCACACTGATAACTGTGGATTGCCTCTCATAAAGTGCTTGTTTTAACTTCGCCAGCCCGACAAAGGGTTCCTCTCGGATCAAAATTCCATTTAATTAATCANTGGTACGCCCTAGTGCTACACATTAATTCAAATCAAGTATCCGACAACGGCGCCAAAAACTTGACCCGACCAGCAAGTACGCTGTAATTTAACTTCCAAAAAATGACTAGAAACTTAACCCAATTTATATTTTAACTGCTAGTGTGCAAAATCGATATGTTATAAAATTTAAAAATTTTTATTAATAGTTTACACACTATGATACTACACAAGTATACATATCGTTTCAAGTAATATAGAATTCTTTTTTAAAGCTCCAATATCAATCCCACAAAGAAACGAAGTAAAAAATCCCTAAGGATAATTCTAGCCTACTACGGTCAGGTCTTAGTTTTGAATTTTTGAAAAGTGGTTTTCCTAAATTCTATAATTTCACTAAAATTATAATTAAGTAAATTAAATAAAAAACCAAATTAAGGAGAGTGGTTCAATTTTGGAAAGATCTTAAAGAATTAAAATCCCTTTCCCCTTGTGATGAGATTATAAACTATGTAGAAATCAAAAGGTTTAAAGGTTTAAGTGATGCATTGTGACAAATAGAAGCATACATATTTTTTACCCCCTCTCAATTCATGTAAAGAACGTTGGCTTATCTATAGTTTGTTCCAGCTTGTGTAGTAGTGTTGAGTAGATTCTGGTCTCTCACTTCGAGATTACCTACTGTGCCCTCTCTATAAGACCTACTAAGGACTCTTAGATCGAAACTCCAAACCGAATTGATAAAAGAATCTAGCATGTCATCATAGAAACATTAATTATACGCTCATTAAAACTTATCTCCTTATTTCTTTGCATTTTTCCTATGACGATCGTGATGACTCTTTTCAAAGTTAAGAATGGTATTCACTGGTTGAGTGAATCATAACCCTCCCAAGTCATGTTTCGCAACATATTTTAACCCCACATGTGACCAGTTTGCAAAGTCAACGAAAAATCGGTGAAAATACCATCACAATTTTAGGAAAAAAAATTTCTTCAAACCATTAAATCCCACACATGATTAAATATCATCATCACAAGGAGAAAGAGTAAGGAAAACTACTCACTAAGCATTGAGAAAATACAACAGAAAAACTTTGTTTAAATTAAAGCAAATTCAATAGAAAAGTTTTTACAACAATTAAAGATAATGAAAAACACGATACTTAGCTTTTTACTCTGAAATAAATATGAAAATCCCTCCAACAAAGCTTCATACTGATCCACACAAAGTCCTAGCAATTCCTTTTAGATATCTCTCAAAATCTATCATCAATCTCTCTAGAAAGGTAAAAAATCTATATTCTTACTCCTATCTACGAACTCTGAATATTATTGGAAGTTCTAAAGTTTGAAATGTCAAAAGGTGTCTTCTCAAGTGTCAAATGGTGTTTTTTAACTCCAAAAATCGGGCAAAAACCATCCAAAAACAGTTTCTAGCACTATGGCACCAGAATCGGTGCTATAGCGCCAGTTTCTCAACATGAATGACGAAAGAATCTGGCGTTATAGCGTCACCCTTGCTGGCAGCACCCCAATTTAGTTTCGTTTCGTTTTGTTTTGCCCCGTTTCAGCTCTAATCTGCCCCAAATGTTATACCTACAAAATAAACATGAAAATAACATTTATTTAAAGTGTAATTTCATTCAAAAATATGTGTTAAATGTTAAGGAGATTAAACATAGAAAGACATATCAAAATGCGTCAAATCATAATTTTCTTCCTTGCTCGATTTCACTCCAAATTACACTATTTTCCTTCGTTTTCGCTAAAACTCCATTTCTTGCCCATGTAATAAAAAACATACAAAATATCTTCATTTAAAATGCAATATCATCAAAAAAGTGCAAAAAATGTACATTAAATGTATATTAAAAACAGGTAATTTTAAGGTGTATTAATTCCCCCAAACTTAAACATTAGTTGTTCTCAAGTAACACTATAGCTTTTAAAACTAAAATTGTTAACTTNACTCACTAAGCATGGAGAAAATACAACAGAAAAATTTGTTTAAATCAAATAAACTTCACTAGAAAAGTGTTTAAAACAATTAAAGATAATGAAAAACACAATAGTAGCTTTTCACTCTAAAAAAAGATGAAAATCCTTCAAACAAAGTCTTCTGCAGATCCACACAAAGTGCCTACAATTCATTTCAGATATCTCTCAAAATCTCTCACCAAATCTCTTCAGAAAAGGTAAAAAATCTATATTCTTACTCCTATCTATGACCTCTGAATGTTCTTGGATGTTCAAAAAGTTTAAAATGTGATACACCAAAATATATGCATTTTTAGACTCATATTTTATACTCATTTTTGGTGATATTGCACTTTAAAGGAAGATAATTTTCATGTTTTATTGCATGTTGTTGATTTTTAAGACTTGGAGCAAAAATGAAACAAAAAAAATGGAATTTAAAGTCAAAATTGAGTTTTAGAAGATATGTTCAGCTCCGACGGCGCCAGAATGGGCGNACATGGAGAAAATACAACAGAAAAATTTGTTTAAATCAAAGAAACTTCACTAGAAAAGTGTTTAAAACAATTAAAGATAATGAAAAACACAATAGTAGCTTTTCACTCTAAAAAAAGATGAAAATCCTTCAAACAAAGTCTTCTGCAGATCCACACAAAGTGCCTACAATTCATTTCAGATATCTCTCAAAAATCTCTCACCAAATCTCTTCAGAAAAGGTAAAAAATCTATATTCTTACTCCTATCTATGACCTCTGAATGTTCTTGGATGTTCAAAAAGTTTAAAATGTGATACACCAAAATATATGCATTTTTAGACTCATCTTTTATACTCATTTTTGGTGATATTGCACTTTAAAGGAATGTAATTTTCATGTTTTATTGCATGTTGTTGATTTTTAAGACTTGGAGCAAAAATGAAACAAAAAAAATGGAATTTAAAGTCAAAATTGAGTTTTAGAAGATATGTTCAGCTCCGACGGCGCCAGAATGGGCGTCGACGGCGCCATTTGACAGTGAGCGCGGTCTAATTAAATGGCCACTGGTGCCGACGACGCTAGTGTCGGTGCATGCCATATTTCTAGAAGATTCGACGAATGTGGATGCTTTTTGAAGAGTTTTTGGATGCACCTATTGGAAAACCAATATTAGGCTCTATTTAGAGACGAAATTGATCAAAAAACCCCCTCTTTTAGACCTTCCTTCGCGCCCCTTCACACTCTTCAACCGCTTTCCATGCCATTCCACACCATTAGTCATTTATTTTCTTTATAGTTTTNACTCTATTTAGAGACGAAATTGATCAAAAAACCCCCTCTTTTAGACCTTCCTTCACGCCCCTTCACACTCTTCAACCGCTTTCCATGCCATTCCACACCATTAGTCATTTATTTTCTTTATAGTTTTGAGTTTTTATGGTGAGTTTAAGTGTGAATTCTTCTCTAAGAGTTGTTGGAGAGGAAGAGAAGTGAGTATTTCTTCTTCCTATATTTCCTAAGAGAGGCTACAAGGGATTTACTTTAAGAAAGAGTTTTATATAAGTGTTGCTTATTTATTAATGTTGTATGAACTTTCTTTTATATATTAAATTTCTGTTTTGTTGTATCTTTCTCATGAAGTCTGAGTAGTTTCATTTATCTTTCTCCCTACTCTGAGATATGGTGAAATGAAGAGATAATTTGGATGTGCCAATGTTAAAATTTAAAATAATTTATGTGATTTTTCAACTCCGTTTTTAATTTACTTTTCGATGTGACCAATTAAATTGTTGAAATATGTTGAGCTTTGGATGCTCTTTCAGAAGTTATGGTTGATAGGCGGTTGTCACAAGGGAGTTTCAGGGCAGTGCAGTTTTTTTCGTTGGGTCGACATTCCAACATATTCCACAGCCGATAGTGATCGGGATACGATGATTTTACAGGAGGACAGTGCATTTGAGGACATACATCGTTAGAATTTTAAAATAAATATTTTAATATTTTTAATTATAGTTGTAATTATGTTTCACTTTATTTTATTACTTTTGATACTAACGAGAAAATAAGGGCTCTAACTTATTTTATTTAATTGATTTATAATAGTTTGTGATTTTTATTTTATTAATTATTTTGCCCAGATAATTCTGTTTTTCTAAAAATAATTACAGTAAGTTGGTCTGAACAAGCATCTTCAAACAAAAAATCAAACAAAAAATCAATTTTTCCTCGTAATCTATATCAGACTGTCTGGATCATACCTGCAAGCAGAATATAAACTACAGCTGCCCTAAATCCACCCCAACCCGCCTCAAGTAGCAAAGCCTCCNTAATCTCTTATAACAGTAATTCCTTCTCCTTATCATGTGGGTTGGAGTTAAATCTATAAGGAAAATAAAGTCCATCATTAAAGTCATCCTGATTATTCCAATTACATGTCTGATTAAATTGCTTATTTTCCCACAATTNCAATCTCTTATAACAGTAATTCCTTCTCCTTATCCTGTGGGTTGGAGTTAAATCTATAAGGAAAAGAAAGTCCATCATTAAAGTCATCCTGATTATTCCAATTACATGTCTGATTAAATTGCTTATTTTCCCACAATTAAATTTCTCTTCCAAAATTATTATTCTAGTTAAAGTTCAAAAAAATTTTCTCACATGGGTTGTAGTAATCGGAATAAGGATTGTATATCTCATGGGTAGTTTCAAAAGATTTGGTTTTGATCAATTGTCTAAATGAATTTTTCTCAATAATTGGGGGCCCTTGAGGAAACTTACCACATAATGATTTAACTTTCTCGCAATATCTGCAACTTGAGAAGTTAAAATAGAAAGCATATTTTCTTGAAAATTCGCTACCCACTTGGGTATTACTTTATCAAAACGACTAGCATTATAATTTGAAATTAAAAATTAATTACATTATTGATCTGACATTTTTTACATTAAGTTCATGGAGTTTTTTTTGATTCATAATCCTCCTAAAAATTCTCAGTAGGTTCGAGTCATATAATCCAAGATCTACAGCTCTTGAACTACACATACAAATCTAAAATCTTAACTAATATGATAGATATCAAAAATATTTTTAGTATTTTGGATTTTTTGTGAAATAAACACACAATAATTAAACATACTATACAATAACATTATAATTTATAAATCTAAGTCTTATATGTTCAACTAAAATTCTCCTAAAGTTCTTACTGTAGCTTCCCCGACAATGACGCCAAAAACGATGTGACCCTAGTGTTACACACTAATTCAAGTCAAGTCCCTGACAACGACGCCAAAAACTTGACCCGACCCGCAATTACGTGGTAATTTAATTTCCAAAAAATGGCAAAAACTTTACCCAATTTATTTTTAGCAACTAGTGTGCAAAATAAATATGTTATAAAATTTAGAATTTTTGATTAATAGTTTACACACTTGGCGTGCTACNACCAAAAACTTGACCCGACCCGCAATTACGTGGTAATTTAATTTCCAAAAAATGGTAAAAAACTTTACCCAATTTATTTTTAGCGACTAGTGTGCAAAATAAATATGTTATAAAATTTAGAATTTTTGATTAATAGTTTACACACTTGGCGTGCTACGTAAGTATACATATCATTTCAAGCAATATAGGGTTTTCTTTAAAAACCTTAATATCAATCCCACAGAGAAACGTGGTAAGAAATTTCTTAGGCTAATTCTAGTCTGCTACTATAAGCTCTTAGTTTGTACTTTTTAAAAAGTTTGGTTTTCTTAAATTCACTAATTTATGTTAAAATTATAATTAATTAAATTAAATTAAAACCAAATCTAAGGAGTTTGGTTCAATTTTGGAAAGATCTTAAATAATTAAAATCTCATTCCCCCTGTGATGAGATCATAAACTATGTAAGAATAATAAATTTTAAAGGTTTAAATGATGTACTGTGAGAAATAGGAACATACTTATCCTTTACCCCCTATCAGTGCATGTAAAAAATATTGGCTAAACTAAAGTTTGTTTCAGCTTGTGTAGCATTGCTGAGTAGNAAAAACCAAATCTAAGGAGGTTGGTTCAATTTTGGAAAGATCTTAAATAATTAAAATCTCATTCCCCCTGCGATGAGATCATAAACTATGTAAGAATAAAATTTTTTAAAGGTTTAAATGATGTATTGTGAGAAATAGGAACATACTTATCCTTTAGCCCCTATCAGTGCATGTAAAAAATATTGGCTAAACTAAAGTTTGTTTCAGCTTGTGTAGCATTGCTGAGTAGATTCTGGCCTCTCACTTCCAAATTACCCACCGTGTCCTCTCTATAGAACCTACTAAGGACCCTTAGATCCAAACTCCAAACCAAATTGATAAAAAAATCCTGACCATCACCCTATAAACATCAATTTCAAGTCTATCAAAACTTATCTCCATATTTATTTACACTTCCCCTACGACAATCGCGATGACTCTTTCCAAAGTTAAGTGTGGTATACACTAGTTTAATGAAATCATAGCCCTCCTAGGTCATTATATTTTATAATAAATTTTAACCTCACAAGTGGCAATTTTGCAAACTCAACGAAGAATTAGTGAAAATACCATCACAATTTTGGAATAAGAGAAATCTTCAAACGTTTGAAACCCCACACATGATTAAATCTCATAACAAGGAAAAAGAGTAAGGAAAACTACTCACTAAGCATGGAGAAAATACAACAGAAAAATTTGTTTAAATCAAATAAACTTCACTAGAAAAGTGTTTAAAACAATTAAAGATAATGAAAAACACAATAGTAGCTTTTCACTCTAAAAAAAGATGAAAATCCTTCAAACAAAGTCTTCTGCAGATCCACACAAAGTGCCTACAATTCATTTCAGATATCTCTCAAAATCTCTCACCAAATCTCTTCAGAAAAGGTAAAAAATCTATATTCTTACTCCTATCTATGACCTCTGAATGTTCTTGGATGTTCAAAAAGTTTAAAATGTGATACACCAAAATATATGCATTTTTAGACTCATATTTTATACTCATTTTTGGTGATATTGCACTTTAAAGGAATGTAATTTTCATGTTTTATTGCATGTTGTTGATTTTTAAGACTTGGAGCAAAAATGAAACAAAAAAAATGGAATTTAAAGTCAAAATTGAGTTTTAGAAGATATGTTCAGCTCCGACGGCGCCAGAATGGGCGTCGACGGCGCCATTTGACAGTGAGCGCGGTCTAATTAAATGGCCACTGGTGCCGACGACGCTAGTGTCGGTGCATGCCATATTTCTAGAAGATTCGACGAATGTGGATGCTTTTTGAAGAGTTTTTGGATGCACCTATTGGAAAACCAATATTAGACTCTATTTAGAGACGAAATTGATCAAAAAACCCCCTCTTTTAGACCTTCCTTCACGCCCCTTCACACTCTTCAACCGCTTTCCATGCCATTCCACACCATTAGTCATTTATTTTCTTTATAATTTTGAGTTTTTATGGTGAGTTTAAGTGTGAATTCTTCTCTAAGAGTGTTGGAGAGGGAGAGAAGTGAGATATTTCTTCTTCCTATATTTCCTAAGAGAGGCTACAAGGGATTTACTTTAAGAAAGAGTTTTATATAAGTGTTGCTTATTTATTAATGTTGTATGAACTTTCTTTTATATATTAAATTTCTGTTTTGTTGTATCTTTCTCATGAAGTCTGAGTAGTTTCATTTATCTTTCTCCCTACTATGAGATATGGTGAAATGAAGAGATAATTTGGATGTGCCAATGTTAAAATATAAAATAATTTATGTGATTTTTCAACTCCGTTTTTAATTTACTTTTCGATGTGACCAATTAAATTGTTGAAATATGTTGAGCTTTGGATGCTCTTTCAGAAGTTATGGTTGATAGGCGGTTGTCACAAGGGAGTTTCAGGGCAGTGCAGTTTTTTTCGTTGGGTCGACATTCCAACATATTCCACAGCCGATAGTGATCGGGATACGATGATTTTACAGGAGGACAGTGCATTTGAGGACATACATCGTTAGAATTTTAAAATAAATATTTTAATATTTTTAATTATAGTTGTAATTATGTTTCACTTTATTTTATTACTTTTGATACTAACGAGAAAATAAGGGCTCTAACTTATTTTATTTAATTGATTTATAATAGTTTGTGATTTTTATTTTATTAATTATTTTGCCCAGATAATTCTGTTTTTCTAAAAATAATTACAGTAAGTTGGTCTGAACAAGCATCTTCAAACAAAAAATCAAACAAAAAATCAATTTTTCCTCGTAATCTATATCAGACTGTCTGGATCATACCTGCAAGCAGAATATAAACTACAGCTGCCCTAAATCCCCCCCACCCCGCCTCAAGTAGCAAAGCCTCCCCCTGGCGATCTCCTAGCTGAGCGAAACAGGGGAATTTGTAAGTGATGGAAACGGCGAAGATTTCCGTGCCGGTGATCGATTTGGCTAATAACTTCGTTCAGGCGGGGAAGCAGAAGCTGGCCGCAGCAATAACCGAGATGGGCTGCTTCCGAGTGATAAATCACGGCTTTCCGGCTGCTTTGGCGGCTGAGATGAGGGCTATCGTTCCATCTTTGATGGAGCACCGCCGCAATACTGAGGTTTCCGCTGGTAGCGGATACATGGCACCCAATCAGTATAGCCATATTGCACCATTGCAAGAGTCATTGGGCATCTACAACGCAGCTTCTTCTGAGGAAGTTCATTCATTCTGCTCACTAATGCATGTTTCCCCACAGCAAAGGTACGCCTTATCTTATACAGAAAAGTTATTTAACAAAAGAAATATTCAATTTTTTTTTGAATTTTAATCCCTCATTTTTTGGCTATTTAGACATATAATTGTTTAATTATGCGACAGACACCAAAATGTCTTTTGGATCAAAATACTCCCAAAATAAACTAAATTTCATATGTTAAGTAATTTTAGTGATGCAATAATAGAATTAAAACATATTAAAAAGGATTAGCACATAAGTTATTTCTTCAGTTGTACATCCAATTCTACTGTGTTAAATTAGATACTTAATTTGAACTCTTCTCCGCCGCCTATTTTTCTTTGGATTTATAATATCAATCTTAAACTGTTTTTCATTTAAGATGGAAAAAAGTTTAAGAATTCCAGCATAAGCATCTAACTTCTTAATAACTCATTTATGTATATATATCATTTAATAATCTTGTCACATCCCAAGTCCTAAAGGCGGTATACCTCAACAACGCAGAACACGAAGAAATGAACATATTCTGCATATCTCAAAGAAAGACTTGCATGCTCTGATATTGGACAAAAAATAGCTCCTCGATACCCTTGAAGCAGAAGGGAATTGAGCTAGGTATGCAGAAATTCACCCGTCTCTTACAATAATTTATAATTGTATGATATGTGGCTATCCCGTCCATACTCAAGATTACATCAAACTCAACTAGTGGGAATAAAATGAGAATAACAGGCATATGCATGTCATTTATGATAATGTCACAATCACGAACACATTAAATAGCAATCACATGCGAGCCAGATGACAGGGTGATTGATAGGTGCGATTGTAATAAAGAAATTGATAAACTGGATGCAAATTGTTTGAGATGAATGAATGTGTTGCCTCAGAAAAATAAATTCATTGTCGGTTGATTTGAAGTAAGGATGATACCTGTCATCACATCAGGAGCTTCAAAAGCTTCTATCTACGCCATAACAAATGCTTGTGGTGGAATTGCTTGTCTGGGCTGCTATGGAGCTTTAGTTCGTTGAGGATAGTGTTGCACCAGTGAGGGTTATTGATACATCCATGGCAGCTGCTTTGGTTGCTGATACTGCTGTTATTATGGTGCAGGAGGATACAACTAATACAGTTGAGATGCCACCATTTGTTATTGTTGTTGTTGAGGCTGAAAATAATTTTGCTTTGCTCAACTCTTTTTTGCGATGCTTCTGAAATTGTTCTCCACTCGACTTATGTCATATATTCTTGTAGTTTTATGATTGATACTATAACAGTTGAAACATTTGCCGACGACCAAGTTACAAGTCCCAAAATGTCATTTCTCGCAATGAACGCATCAAGGATTTGTTTTTGACTTATACGCCTAATTATTTTGATGTTGCTTCCTTTGGGAACTCCTATTAGCTCGTGTATATGGATTCTTCCGCTTCCAGACATGTTTTACTATGCAGGCATTGATCTATATCTTCGCATGAATAGTTTGATCCACCAGTTTTCTATAAGTCATACTCTTGACAACTAATGGACACCTCTGAATGTCTTCTCTCTCAAGCCTCAAGTAGGTGATATATCTTCTGATCTTCATGTTGATTAATTGATGGGATGAAAAAGATGATCCTGACAAATTACGTGTCCTACTCCCAAATAGTTTTCATTCCTTGCTCCAACTTCCTTGAGTCATTCATGAGCTTGGTCATGTCTGCTATAGGGAAATACTGCTTCAGGTATTGTCTCTCGAAATCCGCCTAGGAAACTACTGTGTCTGGTTCAAAAGCGTTGCGATGGTGACTTTCCCACTAATCACCAGCTCCTTCACGCAACTGGAATATTGCAATATCTACTTTATGGTTTTTAGGGCACTTTATTTCTCGAGGCATCTTCTCTATATTATGGAGCCATGCATCAGACTTAATCTGGTCCACCATGTCATTAAATGTAGGAGGATGTGTCTTTAGAAACTGATCCATCACTCAATCTATAGTGCTCACATTGGTCATTGCCATTGGTTGATTAGGTTGAGCCTCCATGGTAGTCACTGGTGGTACTGGTTGAATGGCTTGTAGTGCTGGTTGCATTGATTGCTGGATAGTGTGGACCTCTTATGCAATGTGCGCTGCAAAGTTAGCTTGTATTACTTGGGTAACATGNAATCTTGTCACATCCCAAGTCCTAAAGGCGGTATACCTCAACAACGCAGAACACGAAGAAATGAACATATTCTGCATATCTCAAAGAAAGACTTGCATGCTCTGATATTGGACAAAAAATAGCTCCTCGATACCCTTGAAGCAGAAGGGAATTGAGCTAGGTATGCAGAAATTCACCCGTCTCTTACAATAATTTATAATTGTATGATATGTGGCTATCCCGTCCATACTCAAGATTACATCAAACTCAACTAGTGGGAATAAAATGAGAATAACAGGCATATGCATGTCATTTATGATAATGTCACAATCACGAACACATTAAATAGCAATCACATGCGAGCCAGATGACAGGGTGATTGATAGGTGCGATTGTAATAAAGAAATTGATAAACTGGATGCAAATTGTTTGAGATGAATGAATGTGTTGCCTCAGAAAAATAAATTCATTGTCGGTTGATTTGAAGTAAGGATGATACCTGTCATCACATCAGGAGCTTCAAAAGCTTCTATCTACGCCATAACAAATGCTTGTGGTGGAATTGCTTGTCTGGGCTGCTATGGAGCTTTAGTTCGTTGAGGATAGTGTTGCACCAGTGAGGGTTATTGATACATCCATGGCAGCTGCTTTGGTTGCTGATACTGCTGTTATTATGGTGCAGGAGGATACAACTAATACAGTTGAGATGCCACCATTTGTTATTGTTGTTGTTGAGGCTGAAAATAATTTTGCTTTGCTCAACTCTTTTTTGCGATGCTTCTGAAATTGTTCTCCACTCGACTTATGTCATATATTCTTGTAGTTTTATGATTGATACTATAACAGTTGAAACATTTGCCGACGACCAAGTTACAAGTCCCAAAATGTCATTTCTCGCAATGAACGCATCAAGGATTTGTTTTTGACTTATACGCCTAATTATTTTGATGTTGCTTCCTTTGGGAACTCCTATTAGCTCGTGTATATGGATTCTTCCGCTTCCAGACATGTTTTACTATGCAGGCATTGATCTATATCTTCGCATGAATAGTTTGATCCACCAGTTTTCTATAAGTCATACTCTTGACAACTAATGGACACCTCTGAATGTCTTCTCTCTCAAGCCTCAAGTAGGTGATATATCTTCTGATCTTCATGTTGATTAATTGATGGGATGAAAAAGATGATCCTGACAAATTACGTGTCCTACTCCCAAATAGTTTTCATTCCTTGCTCCAACTTCCTTGAGTCATTCATGAGCTTGGTCATGTCTGCTATAGGGAAATACTGCTTCAGGTATTGTCTCTCGAAATCCGCCCAGGAAACTACTGTGTCTGGTCCAAAAGCGTTGCGATTGTGACTTTCCCACTAATCACCAGCTCCTTCACGCAACTGGAATATTGCAATATCTACGTTATGGTTTTTAGGGCACTTTATTTCTCGAGGCATCTTCTCTATATTATGGAGCCATGCATCAGACTTAATCTGGTCCACCATGTCATTAAATGTAGGAGGATGTGTCTTTAGAAACTGATCCATCACTCAATCTATAGTGCTCGCATTGGTCATTGCCATTGGTTGATTAGGTAGAGCCTCCATGGTAGTCACTGGTGGTACTGGTTGAATGGCTTGTAGTGCTGGTTGCACTGATTGCTGGATAGTGTGGACCTCTTATGCAATGTGCGCTGCAAAGTTAGCTTGTATTACTTGGGTAACATGNATGACCAATTAAATTGTTGAAATATGTTGAGCTTTGGATGTTCTTTCAGAAGTTATGGTTGATAGGCGGTTGTCATAAGGGAGTTTCAGGGCAGTGCAGTTTCTTTCGTTGGGTCGACATTCCAGCATATTCCACAGCCGATAGTGATCGGGGTACGATGATTTTACAGGAGGACAGTGCATTTGAGGACATACATCGTTAGAATTTTAAAATAAATATTTTAATATTTTTAATTATAGTTGTAATTATGTTTCACTTTATTTTATTACTTTTGATACTAACGAGAAAATGAGGGCTCTAACTTATTTTATTAAATTGATTTATAATAGTTTGTGATTTCTATTTTATTATTTTGCTTAGATAATTCTGTTTTTCTAAAAATAATTATAGTAAGTTGGTCTGAACAAGCATCTTCAAACAAAAAATCAAACAAAAAATCAAACAAAAAATCAATTTTTCCTCATAATCTATATCAGACTGTCTGGATAATACCTGCAAGCAGAATATAAACTACAGCTGCCCTAAATCCACCCCAACCCGCCTCAAGTAGCAAAGCCTCCCCCTGGCGATCTCCTAGCTGAGCGAAACAGGGGAATTTGTAAGTGATGGAAACGGCGAAGATTTCCGTGCCGGTGATCGATTTGGCTAATAACTTCGTTCAGGCGGGGAAGCAGAAGCTGGCCGCAGCAATAACCGAGATGGGCTGCTTCCGAGTGATAAATCACGGCTTTCCGGCTGCTTTGGCGGCTGAGATGAGGGCTATCGTTNATTCGTTCAGGCGGGGAAGCAGAAGCTGGCCGCAGCAATAACCGACATGGGCTGCTTCCGAGTGATAAATCACGGCTTTCCGGCTGCTTTGGCGGCTGAGATGAGGGCTATCGTTCCATCTTTGATGGAGCACCGCCGCAATACTGAGGTTTCCGCTGGTAGCGGATACATGGCACCCAATCAGTATAGCCATATTGCACCATTGCAAGAGTCATTGGGCATCTACAACGCAGCTTCTTCTGAGGAAGTTCATTCATTCTGCTCACTAATGCATGTTTCCCCACAGCAAAGGTACGCCTTATCTTATACAGAAAAGTTATTTAACAAAAGAAATATTCAATTTTTTTTTGAATTTTAATCCCTCATTTTTTGGCTATTTAGACATATAATTGTTTAATTATGCGACAGACACCAAAATGTCTTTTGGATCAAAATACTCCCAAAATAAACTAAATTTCATATGTTAAGTAATTTTAGTGATGCAATAATAGAATTAAAACATATTAAAAAGGATTAGCACATAAGTTATTTCTTCAGTTGTACATCCAATTCTACTGTGTNCTCCCCACAGCAAAGGTACGCCTTATCTTATACAAAAAAGTTATTTAACAAAAAAAAATATTCAATTTTTTTTTGAATTTTAATCCCTCGTTTTTTGGCTATTTAGACATATAATTGTTTAATTATGCGATAGACACCAAAATGTCTTTTGGATCAAAATACTCCCAAAATAAGCTAAATTTCATATGTTAAGTAATTTTATTGATGCAATAATAGAATTAAAACATATTAAAAAGGATTAGCACATAAGTTATTTCTTCAGCTGTACATCCAATTCTACTGTGTTAAATTAGATACTTAATTTGAACTCTTCTCCGCCGCCTATTTTTCTTTGGATTTATAATATCAATCTTAAACTGTTTTTCATTTAAGATGGAAAAAAGTTTAAGAATTCCAGCATAAGCATCTAACTTCTTAATAACTCATTTATGTATATATATCATTTAATCATCTTGTCACATCCCAAGTCCTAAAGACGGTATACCTCAACAACGCAGAACACGAAGAAATGAACATATTTTGCATATCTCAAAGAAAGACTTGCATGCTCTGATATTGGACAAAAAATAGCTCCTCGATACCCTTGAAGCAGAAGGGAATTGAGCTAGGTATGCAGAAATTCACCCGTCTCTTACAATAATTTATAATTGTATGATATGTGGCTAACCTGTCCATACTCAAGATTACATCAAACTCAACTAGTGGGAATAAAATGAGAATAACAAGCATATGCATGTCATTTATGATAATGTCACAATCACGAACACATTAAATAGCAATCACATGTGAGCCAGATGACAGGGTGATTGATAGGTGCGATTGTAATAAAGAAATTAATAAACTGGATGCAAATTGTTTGAGATGAATGAATGTGTTGCCTCAGAAAAATAAATTCATTGTCGGTTGATTTGAAGTAAGGATGATACCTGTCATCACATCAGGAGCTTCAAAAGCTTCTATCTACGCCATAACAAATGCTTGTGGTGGAATTGCTTGTCTGGGCTGCTCCGGAGCTTTAGTTCGTTGAGGATAGTGTTGCACCAGTGAGGGTTATTGATACATCCATGGCAGCTGCTTTGGTTGCTGATACTGCTGTTATTATGGTGCAGGAGGATACAACTAATACAGTTGAGATGCCACCATTTGTTATTGTTGTTGTTGAGGCTGAAAATAATTTTGCTTTGCTCAACTCTTTTTTGCGATGCTTCTGAAATTGTTCTCCACTCGACTTATGTCATATATTCTTGTAGTTTTATGATTGATACTATAACAGTTGAAACATTTGCCGACGACCAAGTTACAAGTCCCAAAATGTCATTTCTCGCAATGAACGCATCAAGGATTTGTTTTTGACTTATACGCCTAATTATTTTGATGTTGCTTCCTTTGGGAACTCCTATTAGCTCGTGTATATGGATTCTTCCGCTTCCAGACATGTTTTACTATGCAGGCATTGATCTATATCTTCGCATGAATAGTTTGATCCACCAGTTTTCTATAAGCCATACTCTTGACAACTAATGGACACCTCTGAATGTCTTCTCTCTCAAGCCTCAAGTAGGTGATATATCTTCTGATCTTCATGTTGATTAATTGATGGGATGAAAAAGATGATCCTGACAAATTACGTGTCCTACTCCCAAATAGTTTTCATTCCTTGCTCCAACTTCCTTGAGTCATTCATGAGCTTGGTCATGTCTGCTATAGGGAAATACTGCTTCAGGTATTGTCTCTCGAAATCCGCCTAGGAAACTACTGTGTCTGGTTCAAAAGCGTTGCGATGGTGACTTTCCCACTAATCACCAGCTCCTTCACGCAACTGGAATATTGCAATATCTACTTTATGGTTTTTAGGGCACTTTATTTCTCGAGGCATCTTCTCTATATTATGGAGCCATGCATCAGACTTAATCTGGTCCACCATGTCATTAAATGTAGGAGGATGTGTCTTTAGAAACTGATCCATCACTCAATCTATAGTGCTCGCATTGGTCATTGCCATTGGTTGATTAGGTTGAGCCTCCATGGTAGTCACTGGTGGTACTGGTTGAATGGCTTGTAGTGCTGGTTGCATTGATTGCTGGATAGTGTGGACCTCTTATGCAATGTGCGCTGCAAAGTTAGCTTGTATTACTTGGGTAACATGTTGTGTTACCAGCTCCACGAGAGTCTTCATGTTGAGATTCTGTGCTCTAGCAGTCTCGGTGGTCTTTGCAGGATAACCTTAGGAACAAACACGTCATTTTTAGTAGCTCTTTGGACTCCTCTTCCACGAGTGGCTATAGCGCCTCTTCTTTTCAGAGCCATTTGAAATAATTGAAAGATACGTAAAATCAAAATCGATTGAATAACTAACTAACATTGATAACCTATCTCA
Organism: Phalaenopsis hybrid cultivar; assembly: GCA_002079205.1. Lineage (NCBI taxonomy): Eukaryota > Viridiplantae > Streptophyta > Magnoliopsida > Asparagales > Orchidaceae > Phalaenopsis > Phalaenopsis hybrid cultivar. The sequence goes on from JXCR01145689.1 coordinate 48,093, forward strand.
TACCCAATCCTAAGAAAACAAAGAGATATGAAATGCAATGTTAAGGAAGTTTAAATACAAAACATAGGCCTCATACCGTTCTATCACACCTTGACTCTGAAAGTCTGTACATGCCGACAACGCATGACATAATAAAGTGAAATGAACATATTCTATATTCTTTAAGAAAGACTTGCATGCTAATAAAAAGGGAAATACAAATTTTATTAATACTGAAAGATTCATCGATAAAACTAAACTGAAAATAAAAAACTAGCCGAATCAAAATAAAAATCATCACATGGAACAACTAGACTCAAATAGGAATAATATAATAGTCAGTTTTTCATCAAGTTTCTTTTTATTTATTTTGCAATTTATTATTTATAGAGTTGGTTTTAATAGACATCCTGAAACCGGGAAGGTTAATATCAACTCAAGAAAATTCGACGATTTCTTATAGAGTCATCATTGTGGGTCTATTAGCCCAGCTAGCCAAAATTCAAAAGGGTTCCACTGACTTACATGCTATCACACACAAGCAAGCCAAAATGTTTCCACATATATATTATGTAAGAAGTATGCAGTTTCACAAAGGTTAGTGATATGACATGAATTCACATGCAAGTTTATAAAGTAAAAAGGAAAAAAAGAAAAACACTATAATTACGGGGTTACTCAAATATGTAAAAAATTTGCATCAATAAATTAAGAAAGTATTTCCATCGTGAGCAATAATTGAAGTCTATAACAAACACGAAGCTAAAATCAAAGTAGCAGGGGCATGAATGACAATTCTATAGAATAACTATGAATGTACTATAATTAACAAGGATCAACGTTCTAACTAGAACGATATGTTTATCTTCTAATAAAAGTAGTTACTTACATCGAGGCAGTAAATGCGATGTTTCTACGAATTCGACAGTTCGACCATTGTTCTTACACCAGTTAGAAAATAAAATATGCAGTAAAGTGTTATCATTATATTAGATATAACCTAATCAATGTTCATTATATATATATAGATATATATAAGTAAGAAGTTATGAACATTAATCTAAGACAATATCTTGTTTTTATTTTTGTTTAGATGAGGAAGAAAAATTTTGATTTCTAAATAAAATTTTGAGAGATTTCCATACATATCACCTTTACCTGATAAAAATTCATTGGTAGTCCATATAATTGTGCATCTCAACTAAAATACATGTTTCTTGTGTTTATAATAAGCAAGCACTCCTTTGTTTTTGTAGTTTCTAGCTCATCTATGAACAATCCTGAAATTATATCTATGTTCTTTACTATACCATTTGGTCTAAGAATGAGTAATGATAAGAATATGAAAGGTTGCTTCAAGCACATCAATAGCATTAAGCTGTACATTATATTAAAATATAACTAATACATTTACTTCTTTGCCTAAAAAAGACAAGTTTTTCTAGCTTAACATTTTGTTGTAATCATAACCTTTTTTATTTTAAGCATTAATGCCAAGCTTCTTCATCAATATTTTTTGTTTGGTACGTATCACATGCCAACTTCATATTCTCTAGCATCATTTATCTAATAAAAGAAAACTAGTGATCATGGCAATCATTTGATGCATTTCAATCATTTTTATTATTTGAAAACTAAGCAACTACTCTGATAGAACATTGTCACACATGTTCATTAAAATTTATTGTCAAAATAAAAAAAATTTCCAGCATTTGCATTAATTAACTCTTCCAGTTTTAGACATGCATGTCAATCATACATGCAACATGGAATTAAGGACCAAAAGCATTTCTCCTCATCCGAATGCAAAGTCTAATCCCATAATTTTTATGGTGTCAATTCCATTGTACTTCTCATATGCAATGAATCACTCCGAGCTTTTCATATCAAGTATGCTTTCGTCAATTCGTTGGAAAGAGATGAACATTGACATCATCATATTTATGTCTAAGGTTGTCAAAAAAGCTCATTTGCGAGCAGCTAGCGCTTGATTCGTTCGCTAAGCAAACGGGCTGAACATAAATAAAATTTTTTAGCTCGATTTTGTAAATAAGTAAAAGAAGTACAATTTTTTGTTCGATTGCATTCACTCGAATTAATTCAATAATAAATAAATAATATATAAAAGTTAAAATAGTGGTATTTTCAATATGATATCAAATATTTGGTTTGCATAAATGCAAAGAGCAAAATTTAGGTGTTATAAACGTAAATACATAAGAATTGTGTAATATGTATATATATGCTCCTAGAATTATCTCGCCCTACTTGCCCCACTTGCATTTAGGTGTTAGGTGTGTAAATACATAAGAATTGAATGGTATGTATGTAAATGTACGTAGAATTTTTGCATCCCTCCCGCCCTGCCTTCATGTGAAAAAATATTAGTTCACGATTCCAGATGCATCTAGAGTCCAATAGTGGGGCTCCAAATGTCAAGTGGGCTCCATAGATTTTAATACTGACCAACTCCAGTGTATTGCGGTGAGTCTATTTGACACGTGGTGCCCACCATTAGACTCTAGACACAAATTGCGGCTGGNCGATTCCAGATGCATCTAGAGTCCAATAGTGGGGCGCCAAATGTCAAGTGGGCTCCATAGATTTTAATACTGACCAATTCCAGTGTATTGCGGTGAGTCTATTTGACACGTGGTGCCCACCATTAGACTCTAGACACAAATTGCGGCTGGAGTCCGACTGTAATACTTGCTCGCCTTCATGTAGGTGTTAAATAAGTAAATACATAAGAATTTGGTGGTATGTATGTAAATACCCTTAAGACTCGGAATCCGGCTGTAATATTTGCTCGCCGTCATTTAGGTGTTAGATAAGTAAATACATAAGAATTTGATGGTATGTATGTAAATGCCATTAAAAATTTTCCCACCTGCCCCGCCCTATGGGTTTCGAAAATATTTAATCGTTGGATATGTAAATACTTAAAAATATGGTGGTATGTATGTAAACACTCATAAAATCTTTGNAACAAAGGTTAGTGATATGACATGAATTCACATGTAAGTTTATAAAGTAAAAAGGAAAAAAAGAAAAACACTATAATTACGGGGTTACTTAAATATGTAAAAAATTTGCATCAATAAATTAAGATAGTATTTCCATCGTGAGCAATAATTGAAGTCTATAACAAACACGAAGCTAAAATCAAAGTAGCAGGGGCATGAATGACAATTCTATAGAATAACTATGAATGTACTATAATTAACAAGGATCAACGTTCTAACTAGAACAATATGTTTATCTTCTAATAAAAGTAGTTACTTACATCGAGGCAGTAAATGCGATATTTCTACGAATTCGACAGTTCGACCATCGTTCTTACACCAGTTAGAAAATAAAATATGCAGTAAAGTGTTATCATTATATTAGATATAACCTAATCAATGTTCATTATATATATATAGATATATATAAGTAAGAAGTTATGAACATTAATCTAAGACAATATCTTGTTTTTATTTTTGTTTAGATGAGGAAGAAAAATTTTGATTTCTAAATAAAATTTTGAGAGATTTCCATACATATCACCTTTACCTGATAAAAATTCATTGGTAGTCCATATAATTGTGCATCTCAACTAAAATACATGTTTCTTGTGTTTATAATAAGCAAGCACTCCTTTGTTTTTGTAGTTTCTAGCTCATCTATGAACAATCCTGAAATTATATCTATGTTCTTTACTATACCATTTGGTCTAAGAATGAGTAATGATAAGAATATGAAAGGTTGCTTCAAGCACATCAATAGCATTAAGCTGTACATTATATTAAAATATAACTAATACATTTACTTCTTTGCCTAAAAAAGACAAGTTTTTCTAGCTTAACATTTTGTTGTAATCATAACCTTTTTTATTTTAAGCATTAATGCCAAGCTTCTTCATCAATATTTTTTGTTTGGTACGTATCACATGCCAACTTCATATTCTCTAGCATCATTTATCTAATAAAAGAAAACTAGTGATCATGGCAATCATTTGATGCATTTCAATCATTTTTATTATTTGAAAACTAAGCAACTACTCTGATATAAAATTGTCACACATGTTCATTAAAATTTATTGTCAAAATAAAAAAAATTTCCAGCATTTGCATTAAGTAACTCTTCCAGTTTTAGACATGCATGTCAATCATACATGCAACATGGAATTAAGGACCAAAAGCATTTCTCCTCATCCGAATGCAAAGTCTAATCCCATAATTTTTATGGTGTCAATTCCATTGTACTTCTCATATGCAATGAATCACCTCGAGCTTCTCATATCAAGTATGCTTTCGTCAATTCGTTGGAAAGAGATGAACATTGACATCATCATATTTATGTATAAGGTTGTCAAAAAAGCTCATTCGCGAGCAGGTAGCGCTTAATTCGTTCGCTAAGCAAACGGGCTGAACATAAATAAAATTTTTTAGCTTGATTTTGTAAATAAGTAAAACAAGTACAATTTTTGTTCGATTGCATTCACTCGAATAAATTCAATAATAAATAGATAATATGTAAAAGTTAAAATAGTGATATTTTCAATATGATATCAAATATTTGGTTTGCATAAATGCAAAGAGCAAAATTTAGGTGTTATAAACGTAAATACATAAGAATTGGGTAATATGTATATATATGCTCCTAGAATTATCTCGCCCTACTTGCCCCACTTGCATTTAGGTGTTAGGTGTGTAAATACATAAGAATTGAATGGTATGTATGTAAATGTACGTAGAATTTTTGCATCCCTCCCGCCCTGCCTTCATGTGAAAAAATATTAGTTCACGATTCCAGATGCATCTAGAGTCCAATAGTGGGGCGCCAAATGTCAAGTGGGCTCCATAGATTTTAATACTGACCAATTCCAGTGTATTGCGGTGAGTCTATTTGACACGTGGTGCCCACCATTAGACTCTAGACACAAATTGCGGCTGGAGTCCGACTGTAATACTTGCTCGCCTTCATGTAGGTGTTAAATAAGTAAATACATAAGAATTTGGTGGTATGTATGTAAATACCCTTAAGACTCGGAATCCGGCTGTAATATTTGCTCGCCGTCATTTAGGTGTTAGATAAGTAAATACATAAGAATTTGATGGTATGTATGTAAATGCCATTAAAAATTTTCCCACCTGCCCCGCCCTATGGGTTTCGAAAATATTTAATCGTTGGATATGTAAATACTTAAAAATATGGTGGTATGTATGTAAACACTCATAAAATCTTTGCTCACCTTCCCGCCTTGTGGCCATGGGTTTTGAAATCATTTAGTTTTTAGGTATGTAAATACATAAGAATTGAGTGGTATGTATGTAAATTCCCTTAGAATTTCCCACCCGCCAGCTCCGCCCCATGTGTAGGGGTGTTAACAAACCGAACACAAACGAACAAAGCTCGTGTTCGGTTCGTTAGAAATTTTGTGTGTTTGAAATAGACTTGTGTTTGAAATTGTTTGTGAAATTACTATTTGTATTCGATTTGATTTGTTTGAAATGTTTGAAATGTTTGAAATGCTCGAATTGTTTGAATTGTTCATATTATTCGAATTGTTTGAGTTGTTCAAATTATTCAAATTGTTCGAAATCATACAAATTTGTTTGTATTATTCGAATTGTTCAAATTGTTCAAAATCATTCAAAAGACTAAACTTATATGAAAGTAATGATTAAACTCATATGAATCACAACACATGCAAAATAGTCGAAACATAGCTCACAATAAAACCATAATATCATATCTCATCCATAAAAAAATTCAGATCTAGAGGCAGTATGCGAGATTTCACTCCCAAAAACTATGTTTAACTCAAAAAAAACTCAATAAATCTAAAAGAAATGTAAGAAATTTAAGCTACGACACGAACCTTAAGATAAATATGAAATTATAGAATTTAATATAAGCTAAGAGGCGAAACTGAAGTTCTAATTATAATTTATAGGATTTAATTTTTTAAAATATGATAAATTTTTAGAGTATATAATTATTTTTAAAATATGATAAATTTTTTATATATAATTATTTTAAATTATTTTATATTTCGAACAATAACGATTTAGACACGATCAAATAAATAACTGTTCGTGTTTGGTTTGTTTATAAACCGAATGAAAAAAAAGCGTCCGTGTTCGTCTCGGTTCCTTATCGAACGAATTGAACACGAACTCCCCGATGAGCCGAACACGAACTGTTCGCGAAGAACGAGCTTTTTTGATAGTCCTACCCATGTGTTCTCTACATATAGTGCCACATTGGGAAGAAAAATTTTATCATAATCTTAAAAATGTGAAAACAAAGCACAACTGTTTGAAAATTTTCAGTTCCATGCTGCCATGAAAGTAGTAGACATTGGGCATTTTTCTTTCTTTTGGAAGGACTTTAAAATATTTTTTGTTTGGAATTTAATTATGTTATTTTGTTTTATTAAATTTTAATGAATTATTATTTCAAATCGAACATGAGCTGAAATAAATAAAAGAATTCAAATTGAGTCGAACATGAATATGCTATTCGCAAGCCATTTCGAACGCGATCCTATTTTAAACAAAAAAAAAATGAAAACATTGGGTTTGCTCAAAATCGGCTTGTTTACACCTCTATTTATGTAAATAGTATTATTACATTTCATACTAAAACATTTAATTGTTGTCTCCAAAAATTCATGCCTTGGTCTTCCTTGAAGATTGAATGAGTGAAGGTTTTACTTGAGATCTGGATCAAATTTTCAGAAGACTGATTAGATTATAGATAAGACACTACCCAGAGATTTCATTCTCATTTTTCGAGAACTTTAAGATTTGAGGTTCGGGATTTTCCATAGGCACAAACCATTATGGTTTATTATTCATTTTGATAATGGGAGAACACTTTCAATTAATGCTAGTCATTAGGCATTAAGTATTCAAAATTAGTATATAATACTAGTAGATTTAGGTTTTAAAATTGTTAAATTATCACTATAAACTTAGAATGGATGTTGAGAAAATGATGACAAATCCGATGAAAATCCCATGGTTTTGTCATCTTTGGTTATCATGGACTTTGTCCTATTTAGTTAGAGAAGATGATCAATCTAATATAATAGAAAGATTCTTGTCCACAATCATGAGTTGCTTTGGCCTAGGGAGCTTTGTAGACATGGGGTATATCTAAGGTGACTAATTTAAATTAACCTTAACTAATAGAGGACTTTATGACCTATTAGGTATAGCTTATAATTCTCAACTAAAAGAGGCATAAAATTATTAGAGAATAAATGGACTACATCCATGGTGATCATAATATAATGATGTCATTTGACAACAAATCACAAAGTTAGAGGGCTCTAATTGTAATCATTTTTTTATGAAGTTAACTAGTCAAATCGCGCGAGTGGAGGACTGAATACACATGCTTACTAGCGCATTTTTGTTTGAGCTTGAATATGGTATTATACTTGATGATGCTGACTCTAGTTGAGCTTAAATTAACATTAAATATATCACTATTGATAAATTGGTATAGAGGGTGGATGAATGTTTGATTTTTAGCTTTTAATGATTACATTTCATTTAAAAATTTAAATTCTTAATTATGAAAAAAATTTTGTTAAATTTTGAAGATATTTTGAAACCTAGAATCTTCTTTGATGAAATTTTTAATCAACATCACCATCATTTGAGATATAATCGTTTTGAACATTTTTGACTCTGCCTTGCTTGTAGATTGTTTTCAAAATTGATGTATCAGTAAATCTTTATTTAAAAATTATTATGCAATGCCGTATCAACTTTATATTCAACATAAAGGATTAGGCATATGAATTATAACTTGTGATTATCCTTTATAGATTTTGNTTGCTTATAGAGGATTGTTTTCAAAATTGATGTATCAGTAAATCTTTATTTAAAAATTATTATGCAATGCCCTATCAACTTTATATTCAACATAAAGGATTAGGCATATGAATTATAACTTGTGATTATCCTTTATAGATTTTGGGTTAAAATTTGCACTTTTAGTATGAAATTTTATATTTTAAAAATAGTTCATTCTAGTGAAATCATCTATCAACATGGTCATCATAAAAAATTTAATTATTTTGAACCTTCACGACTCTATCTTGCATATAAAAATTNTGTTAAAATTTACACTTTTAGTATGAAATTTTATATTTTAAAAATAGTTCATTCTAGTGAAATCTTCTATCAACATGGTCATCATAAAAAATTTAATTATTTTGAACCTTCACGACTCTATCTTGCATATAAAATATGGTTTTAGAATTGACATATAATTAAATTTTTAATTGAAAGTTTATTGTACAAGTAACCATGTCGACTCTACTTTAAACATAGAGGATTGGGTCTACGTATTATAACTTGTGGTTGTCCTTTACAGATTTTGGGTTAAAAGTTCATTTTTTATATGATATTTTATTTTTTTTAAAAAAACCTCATGTTCAAATTTTCTATCAATGCAATCATTATTAATGTTTGGATTATTTTGAGCTTTGTCGATTCCATCCTGCTTACAAAAGATCGGGTTCAAAATTGACATATAATTCGATATTTAATTGAAATTTTGTTTTGAAAATGACCTTGTTAACTCTACTTTAAACATAGAATATCGAGCCTAGATGTTTTAACTTATGAATATCTTTTATATACTTTGGGTTTAGAGTTTGCACTTTTTGTATGAAATTTTATTTTATTTTTATTAGATTCGTCTTATTGAATTCTGTTATCAATAGGACTAACATTGGGAGTTGATTATTTTGAATATTATTGACTCTGTCAAGTCTAGAATTGACATATAATTAGATTTTTATTTAAATTTTTTATGCAAATGACCTTAACAACTCAACTTTAAGCACAGAGAATTGGACTTACGGGTTATAATTTANAAAGATCGGGTTCAAAATTGACATATAATTCGATATTTAATTGAAATTTTGTTTTGAAAATGACCTTGTTAACTCTACTTTAAACATAGAATATCGAGCCTAGATGTTTTAACTTATGAATATCTTTTATATACTTTGGGTTTAGAGTTTGCACTTTTTGTATGAAATTTTATTTTATTTTAATTAGATTCGTCTTATTGAATTCTGTTATCAATAGGACTAACATTGGGAGTTGATTATTTTGAATATTATTGACTCTGTCAAGTCTAGAATTGACATATAATTAGATTTTTATTTAAAATTTTTTATGCAAATGACCTTAACAACTCATCTTTAAGCACAGAGAATTGGACTAACGGGTTATAATTTATTATGGTCTTTTAGAGATTTTGGGTTAAAATGTTGTTTTTTAGTATGAAATTTTATTTTAATAGAATCATTTAGTAGAAATCTTCTATCGATGCTATTATCATCAGATATTTTATCTTTTTGAACTTTGTTGTCTCTATCCTGCTTGTGGAGGATTGGGTTTAGAATTGACATATAATTAGATCTTTAATTGAAAATTTGTGCAAATGACCATGCCAACTACATTTTAATCAAAGTTAATTAGGCACAGAGATTATAACTTGATATCATTTTTTATAGATTTTGGGTTAAAAATTTGCACCTTTTGTTTGATTTTTTTAAACAAACCACCTTAGTTNATGCCAACTACATTTTAATCAAAGTTAATTAGGCACAAAGATTATAACTTGTGATCATTTTTTATAGATTTTGGGTTAAAAATTTGCACCTTTTGTTTGATTTTTTTAAACAAACCACCTTAGTTGAAATATTATATCAACATAATCTTCATTGGGGATTTGATTATTTTGAATATTTTTGATTCTGTCTTGCTTGCGGAGGATTGGGTTCATTAGCTGAGCTCAATATTGCATTTTTGGAAAATATAGTAATATTAAAAATATTATTTAAGGATAAATTATTCAATAAATGCTTGATAATTTCTTATGGATATAAAGAGTAAGTACTCATTTCTTATATAAGTTCAATACTCAATCATTAGTCAATCTTATCAACTCCAGTCTTGATTGGGAGGAAGATTAGATTGGTCATTTAGGAACTCAATCTCGTTGACTTTAATTCTTATTATGAGGAGGATTAGATTGGACCAATGNTTCAATCATTAGTCAATCTTATCAACTCCCGTCTTGATTGGGAGGAAGATCAGATTGGTCATTTAGGAACTCAATCTCGTTGACTTTAATTCTTATTATGAGGAGGATTAGATTGGACCAATGGGAATTACACACCTCATTTATAGATAAGGCGACCCGTTTGAGAATGTGAATCATTTAGTGATTATGAATAAGAATTAAAAGAAAGAGATTTTGAAAAACATAGATTCTTGCATGCTTTGAGATGGAGCTTACTTTAGTTTAAATTTATATTCAACCCACATATTATTCTCAAACCAAGTTTTTAAATTTTCGGCATGGTGATCAAAGATCATGCTAGCATTCTACTAATGTATATAATTTCAAGGGGCTTGCACATTTTTAATGGTAACACAGGTGAGTTGAAAGTAGCATCGAGAAATGCGTAGGTCTTGAAATCATTTCAAATTTTGGAGGTTTGCATGAATATTTTGTATTTGAGATGCATGCAAGGACCAGTTCCTTTTTTATAGTTATGTCCAAATAAAATTTTGCACAGATTGGACAAACCGTTATTTTACATATGCGGTAATATATTCTCATAGTGATATTTGTAGTAATAGAACAATAACAACATCGATTGAAGCTACCTTCAATATCCTTGTTATGTTCCCAATTGTGATGACAACTCTCCTGTGAATCAGGTAGTTGAATTTTGTACCTCCACCCGAAGTCTTCTTCCTTCTTTAACATGTATCCAATCTCTTTCAACGGATAGTTCTCCAGGGCTGATTTGATATGTATTAAAGTATTGATTCCTCCTATGTGGCACCACCATTACTGCCTAATGTTTCTTCTGATGATATAGAAGATCATACCACCAGGAAAACGACTTTGATGGTTTATTTGGATGAACCTGTCTTTGATACCTCCGCTGAAGAAGATAACAACGAAACTGAAGATGCTGATCCAGAAGATGCTGATCCATTCTCCTTGTTTCTTTATTTCAATCGGCTAAATAATGATTTTCATCATTATACGGAAGGTGGTGGGAAGGAAGATGAGGAGGATGAAGATAAAAAAGAACATGAATACACCAAACCTGAAACCACAAGTGTTCGACAGAAAAGACATCAACAAAGTCTATGGGAGCGATATCAAAATGGTGACTCAACAGTCGGGCCACTAGGAGAACCAAGCGGCAAGTATGATTACTTGGTTGAATATTCAGTACCTAAAACATATCATGAGCCTATAATAGCCACTGGATGGGGAGATGATTCAGATAATAATTCATCACCACTATCATCGCTAACTCCACCACAGCCAGAGCCAGTACCCAAAACTCCACCTCCCATAACTATTCAGACTAAACCTAGTCCCTCACTAATAAGTCCACAGCCTGAAATAGCCTACCCAAGCATTGAACGTCAACTTGCTGACCTTGATTACCCAAGGTTAAGAAAGATGGCTGAGAAAGCAGATAGGGCATATGCTTCTGTCTCTTCAAGCTTCACACCTAATCCACCAAGAGAGGCTATGATGGGACCTCCGATGTATACACCTGCTGATAATCCTAAATTTGATCCTATAACATCAACTGATGATTATCGCACGAGGGGCTCTGATTTTAAAAAGTCCTACAGACAGAATATGTGGAATTTGCCATCAGCAAGTACCACGAAGGGAGTTATCCGGGTATTACCAGATGATTTCTCCCTATATGATGATGTAATCTCTCGATGGGAGTCAATCACACTGAACCTAGTAAATGAAAAACAATTCGTAGATAACAAGTCTAAAGTCATGTTTATTGAGAATATTCTTGGAGAAACTGAGAAGAAAATCTGGATCCAATGGAGAATGGCTTATGAGCAAGAGTATGAAGCGCTTATTCAGCTTGCTGATGATCCTCAAAACGTCACTTCACAAATCCAAAAAATTATCCTGTTAGAGGATCCATATCAATGTACTACTGATGAACAAAATCGAGCATACCTAGATCTTGAGAGGTTGTCATGCAGAGAGATCAAAGATTTATTTGAATATATGAATGATTACAAAGTTCTTGCTGCCAAGTCTGGGCGATTGTATATTGACAACGAATTATCCCAAAAATTCTTTAAAAAACTGCCTCCTGTTATTGGGGAGGAGATTGAGAAGGCATTTCAAAAGAAACATCCAAGCAATACTGTGGGGGTAATGCCTCGAATAAGGTTTACCTACCTATACATATCTGATTTATGCAAGAAGGCTGTCATACAAAAGGGGATAAAAGATCTTTCAATTTGTAAAAAGATACCTGTACAGGATATTACAACAATCATAAGAGGTACGACCTGAGAAAATCAAGAAATTACAAAGGTAAGCCCCATGATTCCCATGTTCGAGTTATTAAAAACAAGAACAAGCAAAAAACTGCAAAATGCAAATGCTATATCTGTGGAGAAAAAGGGCATTTTGCAAGGGAATGTAAAAACAAAAATGAAAATATGACTAGAGCAGCCATCCTCAGTAATTTAGAGCTGTCAAATGACTATGATGTTCTATTTGTTAGTCTGAATGAAGAATCATCTGATGCTATATGTTTAATATCTGAGGAAGGAGGGATCAATACCCTAATACATATCAAATCAGCCCTAGAGAACTGTCCGTTGGAAGAGATTGGATACATGTTAAAGAAGGAAGAAGACTTCGGGTGGAGGTACAAAATTCAACTACCTGATTCACA
>JXCR01145690.1:1557-14096 GCA_002079205.1 Phalaenopsis hybrid cultivar
ACTACATAAAATCATATTAATAATTTTTGAAAATATTGAAATAGAGGACATCTAATAGTTAATCTTTTTCTTCCCTCTCCCAAACTTAAATTTTTTAAATATGAAATAATACATGTGGAAAGAAAAACTATAAATATAAATCATACCTCAATTAAATTTACTACATGAAATCATATAAATAATTTTTGAAAATATTGAAATAGAGGACATCTAATAGTTAATATCTACATAAAATCATATAAATAATTTTTGAAAATATTGAAATAGAAGACACTAATAGTTAATCTTTTTCTTCCTCCCCCAAACTTAAATTTTTCAATATGGAATGATACAGGTGGAAAGAAAAAATCTAAATATAAATCCCCAAACTTAAATTTTTAAATATGAAATAATTTAGGTGGAAAGAAAAACTATAAATATAAATTAATTTTTGAAAATATTGAAATAGAGGACATCTAATAGTTAATCTTTTTCTTCCCTCCCCCAAATAAATTTTTAAATATGAAATAAAGGTGGAAAGAAAATACTATGAATATAAATCATACCTCAGTATTTGCATTTTTAAATATTTTACAATTAATTCCATAAAATGTAGCAGGAAGAAAAAGTAATTGAATCTACTAGCTACTGCAACATCCTATCAAATCTTAAAAATGAAATAATTTAGGTGGAAAGAAAAACTATAAATATAAATCATACCTCAGTATTGCAATATGAAATAATATAGGTGGAAAGAAAAATATTTAAATATAATCATACCTCAGTATTTTAGGCATTTTCATCATTCTGAAATTTTTGCAGTCCTCAAAATTTATATTTCACCTGTCTGTAATATTAGGAGTTTTCTACACATAAATCATTAGGGTAATGAAATTTTAAAATAAGTATAAAACTAAAACATTAAACAAACATAATATTTTACTAACACATCCACAATACTAAACAAAATATATACAATTAAAATGCAAAATAAAAATCACATTACAATATAATTCACAAAATACTAATCAACATCCATTATGCTACACATGCAAATTTAACTACCACACTAACTTTATAACAAAAATTAAAAATTATCCAAGTACAACATAAAAATGAAAGTACAAATGCACAAAAATATCCATTTCTATTACAAAGGATTACAAAAATAAAAGTACATCAATTACTATCAGATATCAAAATCCCAAACTATATCTTTGTCTCTATGGTCAACAGGTGGATTGGGCTGATACTAAGTATATCAGGGGCACTCAGAAAAAGTAACATCAGGCTCACTTCTATAGTGTCGGCCCTGAGCTTCGTAGTAAGCTATCTCAAAATTGAAATGCCTCTGAAGGTACTCACTATCATAATCATGTTGACGTTCTAAACCTCCAATCCTTTCACTTTTTAATTCTATACTTTTTCGCTGAAAAGTCAACTCATTAATCAAATCAGTCAGAGTAGGGGAACTAGAAGGTGGAAGGTCATAACTTGTAGAGGGGACATCTCTATTAGTAGAAGGTTCTTGACTCCTACTTCCAGTTCTCCATTTTTCATGACATTCATAAGTTTTCAAATTAGCTGTACTAATGGGTTTCATTGGGTAAACCCATTCCTCATCACCTCCAGCTTCTACTCCAGAAAGTTGCCAAAGTGCATAAATAAGACTAGGATGTCCTAGACCTCTACTTATTTCACTCCTTGCCGTAGTTAATATATTTTTTAAAAACAATTCTCCCCACATTTATATTTCTATTATTCTGAATACAGAAATTCAGAATAGCTCTATCTCTAGTTAGCTCACTGTGGTGATAGGTCAATAACTGAGTAGAGGAAATAAAATAGTGCCACGCTTTAGAGGTGGCATTTAATATGGAAGCAGAAAAATTTACCCATTCTCATTGTTTAATCTTCCACGTTCCTTTCCCATTGTGAGAAAGTTGATCACATCATTCAGGGGGTCTTCCATAGTACTGAAGGATTCATAATGGCAGCTTTAAGAGTCTGGGACTTCGTAAAAGGTTTTAATGCAGGCGGCATTAAATTCAACTTGAAATTCCCGCACTTGAATGATTCCATCGTCAGAATAGAAAATTTTGGCATAAAATTCTTTCACAATATTTGCAGCAGCTTTATTGGTGGTGTAACAGAAGTTTTCCAACCTCCACTTGGTAATAACTCATTTAATTTCTCCTCCCGGACTCTCAAAAACTCGATCTTGTATGCATTTCTTTCCTTCAAATACTGAAGTAAATCTTGATTGAGCCTTCGCATTGACGAAGCGAGACTCGTCAAACTCAAGTTGTCCCTTTTGTCATGGAGCCATTTCAATCTAATCACAATTATAGAAAAATTCCAAAATATACTTCAAATATCCAAATAATGGCTTTCAAAAGTAATTTTAAGAGTTCAACACTAAGTTCCATGAATTTATTCCCAATATTTTCTTTACATTCTCAAATTATTCAGATTTTCTCAATGCGGTAGAAATCCATGGTGAAAATCAAATATTTTTAGTTTGGAGTGAAGCTCTTACCTAGAGATGATCAAATAAATGTGGAAGAAATCAATGGTGAAAATCAAATATTTTTAGTTTGGAGTGAAGCTCTTACCAAGAGATGATCAAATCCGATCTAAATGCCTTGAAATTGCCTCCCAATCCAAGATCTCTCAAGCCCTAGGTCAAAAATCACGTTTTCAGAGGAAGGGGATGATGAATAGTGGCGGTTGACTGGTCAAAATTGCAGTTAAAGGTGTTTTTTCAGGATCTCGTCGTCGGCGGGATAATCGGCGTCGTCAGCGCGCTCTATTGTAATTATATCCCTAGTCTCAGGAAAAGTCCGCCGTCTGCGGTGTCGAGGGCATCGTCGACGGGCTCTATTGATTTGGTTCAATTCCCAGATTTTTGCAATTTCAATCAATTTCAAGCCTTAACAACATCCGTTCAATCATTATAGACAATTTTAAGTGATTAAATGATATACTTTCACAAATAAACTTTCACAACACAAAACATCATAATTATATATAAATTCCAAGCGTTACAATTTACGTTACATAACACACCAAAGTTTGGTATTTTCTCAACCTCAATACATTAATTCAACGTCACAATCCAAGCCACAATACTCAAAACGCTGAAAACAAAACATCGTATGCTTAGTCTCAACTATACAGAGATCTAAAAGCATAATTCTAAAGCAAAGCAAATGCAACATTCAAATTACATATATAGACAGACAAGTAGCAATATAAATCTATTATTCTTCAGACTCAGTACTAGATTCTCCTCTGAGATCACCCATTGATTGCACATGAACGAAGAGGTTATAGAAGGGGCAGAATGGAAATTCTTCAGTCGAATCCTCCTCTATCAATTTCATCCTCCTCATCAGTCGTATCTCAGTGGAATCCTCTTCTATTAACTTCATCCTCCTCATCAGTCGTATCAAGCTATCTTCTAGGAATCCTCTTCTATTAATTTCATCCTCCTCATCAGTCATATTAAGCTATCTTCTAAATGTTCTCTTCTATCAATTTCATCATCCTCATCAGTCGTATCAAACTATCTTCTATATGTGCAGAGTGAGAGAAATGTTCTTTCATCTTCCAGTTTAGATGATCAAAGAAATCAGAGATATTATTAATTGTATTCATGACATTTTGTACCTCCTTTTCCAATTTCTTGATTCTGCGCAGGATCACCAGAGTCTTGTCCGGAACTAAAGGTTGAATCAGTAGTGAATTCTGAGATGATTGATTTATCATAATAGTCATGTCATTTTCATCTTCAAAAGCTGGGAATCTCTCAGTTGGGTCCAAAGGCTTCCAAGGTAGAAGTACCTTTTCCCAAATTTCGTAGGACACTTAGAACTAATTGCAAAGTGAGAAAATTATGGAAGGGGGTCCAAGCCTATAAGTTGATCCATGAGCTATCAGGCCCAAAATCGACTTCACAATTATTGATCCAATATCGATCGACAGTCCCATTTGGATGCAATAATTCAGAATAGCACTTTCTTTAAAAACTTTACCGATCTTCATTGTCGGTAACAGTTTCGAAGAATTGAAGAAGTGCTAGTGTTTTGAAATGAGATTTAGAAGTGTCGCAGAAAAACTAACATACCCATTTTCTCTCATTTCCCAGTCTTCAGTTTCGTCCGTTAAATATTGATAAATCTCATTCATCTGGTTTCTTGTCGGGACGAAGTTGGAATAATGGCAGACATGAATGTTCTCAATCATATATAATTCATTGATCCATGCAGGAGTAAAATTTATCCATCTACCTCGCACATAAACTACTCCCTAGTTTATTCCATGCAAATTTGCATAAAATTCCTTCACCACAGGAACAACCACGGCAGCGGTAGTATAACACGGCACTTCCCTTCTTTGCCGCACTATCATCTGGTTTCTTGTCGGGACAAAGTTGGAATAATGGCAGACATGAATGTTCTCAATCATATATAATTCATTGATCCATGCAGGAGTAAAATTTATCCATCTACCTCGCACATAAACTACTCCCTAGTTTATTCCATGCAAATTTGCATAAAATTCCTTCACCACAGGAACAACCACGGCAGCGTTAGTATAACACAGCACTTCCCTTCTTTGCCGCACTATCATCTCTTCAGTTTTCATAGAGGGATTATTCAATCCGCGATTCACGAATCCTTGTTCCTTGATTAATCTTTTCTTCACCAGTACCTTGTTGAAGATACGCTACGCTTCCACACTAATGAACTTTCTCCGGTTGAACACTCACATTTCGTGATTATCAGGAGAATTGGACGCCATAGGAATCAATTTGGTGGAGTTTCACTTCATTTTTGGTGGAAATATGAACTTAGAAATCAAATTTGAGAGTTTAAAAGGGTAACTCTCACCTAAAAACCGCCAAAAACCGCCATTCAAACTCCAGAAACTATCATCCTGCTGGTCTTGCCGTCGGCGGCATCGAGGGTGCCATCGACGAGCCTTCTGTATTTAATTGCCTAGACTCTTCGGAAAAACCCGCCATCGGTGGCGTCGATGGCGCCGTCGGCGCCCAAGGAAAAAATTGCACAGTTTCGCTCTAGTCTGAATGCGTTCCAATTTTTTCTCTATGGATCAAATTTTTATGATGATTCAAGGGTAAATAAGAGTAGTAGAACTCATTACTACCACAAACTAACGATAATTTCAAATAAAAACTACTATAATTGCAATAAAAATAAAGATAATTATGGGTTGCCTCCCATAAAGCGCTTGTAAAAACACTATAATTGCAATAAAAATAAAGATAACTATGGGTTGCCTCCCATAAAGCGCTTGCAACTACTATAATTGCGAATAAAGTAAAGATAAATATGGGTTGCCTCCCATAAAGCGCTTGGTTTAGTTTTGTCAGCCCGACCCATTTAGATATTATTCAGGATGACTTACCATTAAAACCTCTTTAAAATTTGTTCTTTTACCCTCAAAATATGGGTTTAATCTATGTCCATTTACTTTAAATCTATTTCCAATCTTCTGATCTTCAATTTCAACAGCTCCGTAAGTATAAACTTGAGTCACAGTAAAAGGTTCTAACCAACGAGACTTCAATTTCCCAAGGAATAACTTTAGTCTTGTATTGTAAAGCAATACTTCTTGTCCTGGTTCAAAGTTCTTCTAGTTAATCTTCCGATCATGCCATAACTTTAGTTTTTCCTTATAAATTCAGTCGTTATCATAAGATTCATTTCTTAATTATTCCAATTAATTTAATTATAACAATCTCTTCTTACCACATCTTTCAAATTATAATTGAATTCTTTAATCGCCCAACATTAACTGTATTGTAAAGCAAAACTTCTTGTCCTTGTTCAAAGTTCTTCTGGTTAATCTTCCGATCATGCCATAACTTTAGTTTCTCCTTATAAATTATGCCGTTGTCATAAGATTCATTTCTTAATTCTTCCAATTCATTCAATTGTAACAATCTCTTCTTATCAGCATCTTTCAAATTATAATTGAATTCTTTAATCTCCCAATATGCCTTATGCTCCAATTCTACTAGTAAGTGACAAGTCTTTACAAAAATCAGTCTGTAAGGAGTCATTCCAATAGGAGTTTTATAACGTTGCAAGTCTTTCCAAAAATCAGTCTATAAGGAGTCATTCCAATAGGAGTTTTATAAGCAGTCTTGTAAGCCCCATAATACGGTATCCAGTCTAGTGGACCAATCTACTCTACTAGGGTTTACAGAATTTTCAAGTATTTGTTTAATCTCTCTATTAGAAACTTCAGCTAACCTACTGGTTTGAGGATGATAGGCAGTAGAGATTCTATGAATAATATTAAACTTTTCTGCCAATCTCTGAAATATTTATTCCTAAAATGGGATCCTCATCAGTGATAATCATTCTAGGCATTTCGTATCGGTAAAACTATTTTTCATAAAAATCTTGAAAAACTTTTAGCGTCACAACGAGGTAAAGCTTGTCCTTCAATCCACTTAGAAATGTAGTCTACTGCAATTAATATGTATAAGTTCCCAAATGAAGGAATAAATGGTCCCATGAAAGCTAATCCCCAAATATCAAAGATCTCAACTTCTAACATGAAATTCAAAGACATTTCATTTCTTTTGGATATATTGCCTACTCGTTGACATCGATCACAAGTTTTTATGTATCTATAAACATCTCTAAAGAATAGTAAGCTAATAAAATCCAGCTTGTAAAATTTTATAAGCAGTTTTATCACTCCGAAATTGTCCTCCAAATTTTGAATCATGACATTTCTGAATAATTATATCAGTTTCCTCATAAGGTACATATCTCTTCAAAATAAGATCCTTACATTGTTTATATAAATAAGGCTCATCCCAAAAATATGCTTTCGCATCATGAATGAATTTTTGTTGTTGTTGCAGTGTCAGCATAGGTGGCAAAATATCACTTACAATATAGTTAACAATATTAGCATACCATGGTATTTTCCACTCATTAATATTATAAAGTTATTCATTAGGGAAACTGTCTGTAATTTCATTGTCGGTGTCAGATAATTCATGATTTTCTAATCATGATAAATGATCAGCAATTTTATTATCAGTTCCCTTTCTATCAATAACCACAAGATCAAATTCTAACAAATGATCAACAATTTGATTATCAGTTCCCTTTCTATCAATAACCATAAGATCAAATTCTCAATAATATCCATCTAATTAACCTTGGTTTGGCATCCTTCTTTTGCATCAGATATTTAATAGCAGAAGTAAAATTTGATTATCAGTTCCCTTTCTATCAATAACCACAAGATCAAATTTTTGCATCAAAAGTATATCAACCTTGGTTTAGCATCCTTCTTTTGCATTAGATATTTAATAGCAGATTGATCAGTATGCCAACCTTGGTTTAGCATCCTTCTTTTGCATCAGATATTTAATAGCAGAGTGATCATTATGCACACATTGGTTTGACATCCTTCTTTTGCATTAGATATTTAATAGCAGAGTGATCAGTGGGCACAACAATTTGGCATCCTTCTTTTGCATTAAATATTTAATAGCAGAGTGATCAGTGTGCACAACACATTTAGCTTAATTAAATATGATCTAAACTTGTCTAAAGCATACACAATGGCCAGTAACTCTTTTTTAGTAACAGTATAGTTAATTTGTGCATCATTAAGTGTTTTACTAGCGTAGTATATAATTTTAAAAATGTTTTCATACTTTTGTCCAAAAACAGCTCCAATAGCATAATCAATAGCATCACACATCAGTTCAAATGGTTTCTCCTAGTTAGGTGAAACTATAATAGAGGTTGTGATTAATTTTTTCTTTAATAACTCAAAGACATTTAAACAGCTTTCAGTAAATTCAAATTTCCTATCCTTTTCTAAAAGTTGGCATAGAGGTTTAGTAATTTTTGAAACATATGTAATAAAACGCTTGTAAAAACTAACATGTCCAAAAAAACTCATAACCTCTCTTACATTAGTAGGAGGTGTTAGTTTAGATATAACTTGAATTTTTGCAGGGTCTCTATACCATTTTTCAAAATTTTATGCCCTAACATAATTCCTCCTGCAACAATAAATTGACATTTATCCCAATTTAGAACCAAATTAGTTCTTTCGCATAACTCCAAAACTTTTTCAAGATAATTTAATGTCAAATGATGTTCCAAATACAGAGAAATCATCCATTAATACTTCCAATCCATCATCAATTAACTAAATGATGTTTCAAATACAAAGAAATCATTCATAAATACTTTCAATCCATCGTCAATTACTTACTAAATATAAACATCATACATCTCTGGAATGTTACAGGTGCATTACATAATCCAAAAGGCATTCTTCGAAAAGTAAAAGTTTAAAAAGGACTATTAAATATTATCTTTTCTTGATCCTCAGAAGCAATAGGAATTTGATAGTAACCGGTATATCCATCTAAAAAAAAATATTTGTGCCCAGCAAGTCTATCTACTATTTGGTCTAAAAAGGGTAAAGGGAAGTGATCTTTTCCAGTGGAAGTGTTTAATTTTCTATAATGAATGCAAATACGCCACCCAGTAACTTATCTGATAGGTATTAATTCATTATTTTCTTTTATCTCAACAGTCGCTCCTCCTTTCTTAGTAACACAATGAATTGGACTTACCCACGCACTATCTGAAATAAGATATATAATTCCAGTATATAACCATTTCAAAATTTCCTTCTTAACTACTTCTTTCATCATTGGATTTAATCTCCTTTATGTATAAACTCTTGGTTTATATTGTTCAGTAGTATAATTCTGTGCATATAGATCAAAGGACTGATTCCCTTAATATCAGCTAAGGTTCAACCAAAAGCTTTCTTATATCTTTTTAATGTATCTAACGGTCTTTGCTCTTGCAAATCATTTAATTCTGAAGATATAATAACAGGTAATGTAGATGAGTCTCCCAGAAACACATACTTCAAGTGGCTAGGCAATAATTTTAACTCAAGTTTAGGTGGTTTTATAATTGAAGGAAATAGATTCTTATTAGCATTTTCTGTAATATCCAGCATCTCAAATCTTTCCTGAACATAATCTAATTCTTCATTTTGTCTAAAATAATTTCATCACTATCTTTAAATTATTCTTTAAAATGTTCATTCAATAAATGTTCACTAATTTCCATGTGAAAACATTCATTATCTCTTTCAACAGCAGGGTTTTTCATAGATTTCACAATGTTAAAAGTCACTTCTTGATCGTTAACTCTCACCGTTAATTCTCCTTTTTGAACATCTATCATAGTTTTTCCAGTAGCTAAAAATGGCCTCCCTAAAATGATAGGCATTTCTTTATCTTCCTCCATATTTAAAATAATGAAATCCACAAGAAAGATAAATTTATCAACTTTTACTAACACATCTTCTATAACTCCCTTAGGATATGTAACTGAACGATCCGCTAATTGAAGAGTTACAAAAGTAGGTGAGACTTCTCTTAATCTTTTGAAAATTAATAGAGGCATAAAATTAATGCTATCTCCCAAATCACATAAAGCTCTTCCATAAAATTTTTCATCGATAGCGCACGGTATAGTGAAACTGTCAGGATCTTTTAATTTTTCAGGAAGCTTTTTCTGAATAATTGCACTACCACACTTCGCTAAGTGCAACAGTCTCATTATCAGTGAACTTCCTTTTCTTGTTCAAAATATCTTTCCTTTGCTAAGTGCAACAGTTTCATTATCAGTGAACTTCCTTTTCTTGTTCAGAATATCTTTCATCTGAATAATTGCACTACACTCTTCACTAAGTGCAACAGTCTCATTATCAGTGAACTTCCTTTTCTTGTTCAAAATATCTTTCATAAATACATAATTGGGCATTTGCTCTAAAGCTTCTATGAAGTGAATATTTACTGTTAATTTCTTAAGAAAATAATTAGGCATTTGCTCTAAAGCTTCTACGAAGGGAATATTTACTTTTAACTTCTTAAGAATTTCTAGAAACTTGGAAAATTATTTATTCTGTTTGTGTTGCTTCAATCTTTGAGGAAACGGTGGTGGAGGTTTCTCCACAGTAATTTTCAATTGTGTAAGTGGATATTCTAAATCTTGGTACTCATGATTCTTTTCTTTGTCGGAATCCATTTTCTCTTTTTTAGTTTTCATTTCTTTCTTTACTCCTGTTTCCAATTCTTTTCCACTTCGTAATTGTATCGCCTTGATTTGTTCTTTTCCTTGATCTTCACTCTTGTCTCCAATTCTTTTCCACTTCGTAATTGTATCGCTTTTATCTGTTCTTTTCCTTGATTTCTTTTTGCACTCTTGTTTCCAATTCTTTTCCACTTCGTAATTGTATCACTTTTATCTATTCTTTTCCTTGATCTTTACACTTCATAATTGTATCGCTTTTATCTATTCTTTTCCTTGATCTTTAGGATTTGGTTCCACAGTATGTAATTGTATCACTTTTATTTGTTCTTTTCCTTGATCTTTAGGATTTGGTTCCACAGTACTAAGAAAAGTTCTTAATATTCGGTTACTAAGTGCAGTAGCGATATGCCTTAATTGATTTTCAATATTCTTAATAGCAGTTCCTTGATTTTGTAATTGATTTTCTTGAATTTATAATTGATTTCCTTGATTCTATAATTGTTGACCCATGTTTAATATCAGCTCTTCCATAGATACGTTTTTCAATATTCTTAATAGCAGTTCCTTGATGTTGTAATTGATTTCCTTGAATCTGTAATTGCTTGATTCTATAACTGTTGACCCATGTTTAATATCAGTTCTTCCATAGACAACTTCTTCTCCTTAATTTGAGTGTTCTTAATAGCAGTTCCTTGATTTTGTAATTGATTTCCTTGAATTTGTAATTGATTTCCTTGACAGTTGTTGACCCATGTTTAATATCCGTTCTTCCATAGACAACTTCTATTCCTTAATTTGAGTGTTACTGTTAAATCCTGGAGGATAAGAAGGTCTATAATTAACATTTCCTTTGTTGGATGAATTTCCTAATGGGTTTACTGGGTTGTTTGCCAATTGTTGATTTGAAGTAGAATTGTTATTCCAATTAAAATTTGGATGATTCTTCCAACATGGGTTATAATAGTTTGAATAATGTTGTTGGTTATTAATAGCATTTAAAGTCTCATATGCTAGGTTATAATAGTTCGAATATGGGTTGTTGGGTCTATAATAGCATTTAAGGTCTCATATGAAAGGGTTTAAACATCCACAAATTGCCAAGATGAATTTTCTTCCATCATAAGAGGTGTTGAAGAATAATTCATCCCATAATGATCTAATTTTTGATATTGCAGCAATCTGCAAAGCTAACATAGATATTGCAGCAGAATCATGGATACTAGCTAACAGTAATTTGTGAAGCTAACATAGATATTGCATCAGAATCATGGATACTAGCTACTCTTTTAGTAGCAATCTGTGAAGCTAACGTAGATATTGCATCAGAATCATGGATACTAGCTACTCTTTTAGAGCAATCTGTGATAGATATTACATCAGAAACATGGATACTAGCTACTCTTTTATTAACAAATAAGCCACATCAAAAGGTTTTGACATTAACGAACCACCAGCCGCAACATCTATAATCGATCTAAGTGATCCCACTAATCCATTATAAAAAGTGAATTTAATAACAATCTGGTAACGAATGATGAGGGCATTTCCTAAGAAGATTTTTAAATCTCTCCCAAGCTTCGCAGCATCTATAATCGATCTAAGAGATCCCACTAATCCATTATAAAAAGTTTGAATTAACCATATCTATAATCGATCTAAGTGATCCCACTAATCCATTATAAAAAGTTTGAATTATCAACCAATCTATAATCGATCTAAGAGATCCACTAATCCATTGTAAAAAGTTTAAATTATCAACCAATCTGGGACAAATGATGAGGGCACTTCCTAAAAAGATCTTTAAATCTTTCCCAAGCTTCATATATCGACTCTCGAGTGATGAGGGCACTTCCTAAGAAGATCTTTAAATCTCTCCCAAGCTTCATATATTGACTCTTGATCTAAGAGATCCCACTAATCCATTATAAAAAGTTTGAATTATCAACCAATCTGGTAACGAGCATCTATCATCAATCTAAGAGATCCCACTAATCCATTATAAAAAGTTTGAATTATCAACCAATCTGGTAACGAAGAGGACATTTCCTAAGAAGATCTTTAAATCTCTCTCAAGCTTCATATATTGACTCTCCATAAATTAACATTTCCTAATAAGATCTTTAAATCTCTCCCAAGCTTCATATATTGACTCTCCATCAATTTGACATATTTCCTAAGAAGATCTTTAAATCTCTCTCAAGCTTCATATATTGACTCTCCATCAATCTAATTACCTAAGAAGCTCTTTAAATATCTCCCAAGCTTCGTATATTGACTCTCATCAATCTGACAGAACGATGTTATGTCAATTCTAAGTTTAGAAGTTTTGGATGGAGGGAAATATTTGGATAGAAATTTCTGTGAAAGTTCTCCCCAAGTTCTAATAGATCCTGGTGCTAACAAATTAAACCACATCTTAGCCTTATCCCT